>CAUYRH010120575.1:0-11858 GCA_963574655.1 Perodicticus potto | reverse complement strand
CGCGCCGCGGAGGCCCCGGCGGCAGCAGAGCGGCGCGGACTCCCCTGGCCGCGGGGCAGGGGTGAAGGCCTGGGCCGGGCCCGGGAGCGCCGCCCGGGGCAGGAGACCCGCAGCTGCGCGGCGCCCGAGCGTCCACATGCTCGATTCCAGTCTTGAAAATTATATTTTATGTCCCAAACATCCTCTAGATATTATGAATCTGTTTACACACTTAACTTTGAAAGGACAACTTTAAATTAAGAAAATAGTTTTAACTTTACTGTGCCTAGTTCAAAGCAAGTCTTGGAGTCAGATATAATTTAAAAAAAAAAAAGAAGGAGTGGTAATAGCTACGGCACATGTAGCTGTCCCTTCAGCCCATCCAGCATCTCATTGTGTGAAAGTTACTGAATCACTCTTGTCAATAACACCAGTCATCCCTGTAGCACAATAGAAATTCCAAAAAATCAATGTATCACACCTCACTTCCTTGGAGAGCGGCACTGAAGATCTATCAGTCAATAGTAACCACAAAGAAACCATTCATGTCACCTGCTGTTTCTCCTGTGTCTCCTCTATAGCTCAAAGAAGAGAAGGCTAGGTGAGTGGCCCCATACTGAGTTCAGCTTATATGTCCATTTACCGTAACAACCGTCCATAAGCACTTATTGAACACTCATAATGAGCCTGGCATCATGCCTGGTGTCGGCTCTCATTTTGTGTCCTTCATATTTGTCATTGTCTATCACTACAGTGTAAGTGCCACAGCAGATGGAAACTTATCTGTTTTGCTGTTATTGTATCCTCATAATGTCTATTAAACAAGTGAGAAACTTAGGATACAATGGTGGGACAAAAGCCAATGTAGTTACTGCTCTCATGGGACTGCTTGTAGTAAGGAAAATAGACATTAATCAGACAGTCTCAAAGATTAATGCAAATGTGCAACTGTGATGAATGTGGGAATGAAAAGGCTCTAGGAGAACTTAGTGTGACTATAAAATCCCAGTGTGACTACATACTGGGATTCCTATTAAGGGACAACAGGTGAGATAAAATCTGAAAGAAGAGGTAAAAAGAGGGGTGGGACATGTAGGGAGATTGTGTGACCCCAAGAAATTTGTATGTTTCAAGGCTTCACGGCAGGAGGGAATGTGATCATTTCAGAAAAAAAGCCGGTGTGGTTGGTTTGCAAAGGGAAAGTGGAAGGACGGTTTTGAGATGAGCCTAGGCAGGTGGGATCAAGGCCTCTGGCAGGGTCTTGTGGATGATGTCAAGCATTTAGATGTTTAGCTTAAGACTGATGGGAAGGCTCTGATGAATTGCAAGCAGTAGTGGAATGCAGGGACCACATTTGCACTTCAAAAAAGATCACTCTGCATTGCACAGAATGAATGGAATAAATATTGCCACAGTTCAATCGAGAGCTGTGGATAGTTTAGATTAGTTTGGATGCTATAAAGGAGACAGAGTACAGTAGACAGATTTAGAAGATATTTTAGAAGTCAAATTGACAAGATATGGTCTTAGAATAGATATCAGGAGTGAGAGAGACTGAGGTGGTAAGGATGCTTCCTAGATTTTGGGCTTGCTTCCAGAGTGGAAGTTTGTGTTTATCACTGATAATGTCTCACTGGAAGAAAAATGGGTACAGAGGTAGAATATGGGGCTGGATGCAAAAATTTCTGTTTTCTATTAATTTGAAGTGCCTTTGAGTTATCAAGTGGGGACAGTTACTGGGGCAATTGGTTGTATGAGTCTGGAACTCCAAAGAAAGGTCTATCCCAGAGAAATATTAACACATTTGTGATGCATGTGTAAATAGGTGAAAATTAAAGCCCTTAATAGGGATATAATTGCTTGAATATAGAAATTGAGAAGAGAGAAAGGCCGAGAGAGACTCAAGCAAGTTCCATATGTAGTGCCATTTAATTATTGGATAAAGAAGGATGATCATGCAAAGCAGAAAAACAAGGATGAGCCAGAGAATAGAAATAAACTAGGAGATAGTTGATAAGTCAAAGGAAGATTCACTCACACAAAACTTGTGTCATTCTTTCCCCTCCCTCCACAAGTAATGCACCCCACCCTTGTGTGAACTTCTTATGTTGACTTTTGTACCCAGAGCAACTAACAGAATTGGCTCATAGTTGGCTTTTAGCAAATAATTTTTGACATGGTGAATGAATATTGAACAACAGAGGAGAAATCTTCCAGGAAGACATAGGCTCTTAATGGAGACTAGGAGAAGTCATTCTCAACAATGAGACTGAGAGAGAAGTGAAGATTTCCAAAAACATATCCATCACCATGTTTGTCATCCATTCTTAGGGTTCAACTTAAGATACAGATCCTAGGCTCGGCACCTGTAGCTCAACAGGCTAGGGTGCCAGCCACGTACACCTGAGCTGGCAGGTTCGAATCCAGCCCGGGCCCGCCAAACAACAATGGTGGCTACAACCTAAAAATGGCCGGGCATTGTGGTGGGTGCCTATAGTCCCAGCTACTTGGGAGGCAGGGGCAGGAGACTCGCTTGAGCCCAGGAATTGGAGGTTGCCGTGAGCTGTGATGCCACAGCACTCTATCCAGGGTGACAACTTGAGGCCCTGTCTCAAAAAAAAAAAAAAAAAAAAAAAAGAAGATACAGATCCTAAATAGATCACCTTTCCTCCTTCGAAGCATTAAGTAGATATGGTGGCAAATTCCAGAAAGTACAACCTGGTAAAAAGGATACGTGGAATCCTGTGTCCCTGGGCAGGGCTCAACAGAAAACATAAGGCATAATTGTGCATGACTGATACTTTAAGGAGCCCTCATAGGAAATTTCTCAGCTATTGTTCTGTAGCTATTTAAAGGTATAGGTTTTAGGATATGGTATGGAATGCTGCTGCTTTGGCTAAATATGCATTTATTTTAATTACTCTAGCCAACACTTAAATTCCACGTAATAGGCCTTGTCTGTAATAGCGCCTAGTGGAACTTAAATCTCATTCATTAAGGACTTTTGTATAGGTGTTTAGTGTGTGGCCTTCCCTAGGGTGATTTATGAATTCGGAGTCCACCTGAGTGAATTCATTGTCCCTTGGAGCTGAGGAGGCTTCTGCTGAATCTTCTGCTTTTCAGCTGGCAGGTAGGAGAAAAGAGAAAAGGGAGAATTGGACTCTACTCCTTCTACTCACATCTCATTGGTCAGAACACAGTCTGTGGCCCCATTTCACTGCCAACAACGCTGTATAATCTGTCTGGCTGTGTATATAAGTGGAGAGAAAAACAGGTCTGTTATGCCTGTCCAGCTCTCTCCATAGGGACCTTCCCCCTGTCTTCGGCTAGTTTAAGGCCTGAGTACCTACTTTGCAAGAGCAGTATCTTTCTTTAAAGAGCCTTAGTCTGAGCCAAATTTGAGGAACATGACCCAGAGTCATGCCCAAAAGTCTTGAGCAAGTGGGCTCACTGCGGTTGAGTAAGTTTGGTATTATACATTTCAAGGGGACAGGAATTACAGGCAAAGTCAGAAATCAACACATGGAAGGAATATATTAATTTGGCCTGAAAAGGCAGGAGGACATCTTGAAACAGGGGCTTACTGACCATAGGTGGGTTTAAGGGTTTAGGGGTTCTTTAGTTGATGATTGGCTGGAAAAGTCAGGCTTTGTCAAAAAGCCAGGGGGTCAGCAGAAAGGGATGCTTGAGTTAGGATAAGGGTCTTCTGTCTTTTGTGTGATATTATTATGGAATCAGGTTGGGAAGTAAACCACATTATATTGGGTTAACAAACCCTGTTTAGATAGATTTTCTTTTGTAGATGTGACTCACCAGAATTTTGAGCAAAATTAAAAAATTAGAGTTGAGGCCAAATCACCTGGAGGGCCGGTGCACCCCCAGATATTCAGATTCTTCAGGCCTGGGTTGGAGGCTGAGAATTTGCATGCTGCTAGTTCAGGGTTAGCACTTTGAAAACCACTGATCTAAAATAAAACTGTGTTTTGTTTTTTTCTTTGTTTATTTATTTTTTATTACATCCTGCTTTCCTAAACCTGACATTTGATTTATACGTGAAGATAACACAATAGAAAATATATTTTAAGATTAGAAAAAGAAAACAACTTATAGATAGAAAATCTTAATGTTTGCTTTGAACCAGACGCTTTTTAACTGGCCGGATAAAATTGGGCAACCCATTTCATCTTTCACATTTTCCATTTCTTTATTTATAAAATGATGATAATAACATCTAAATTGCCTGGAACAAGAAATGATTTTTGTCTCAGTGTAATCCAAAGCAGAACAGTCAGGAGATTTGCTGGTTTCTATGGAAAAGGAGATTTATACCTCATCAGAGAACTCCCTGCGGGGCTGCCCAACCGGAGGTAAAACTATTATGTAGCCTTCACAAATGAGTCTGCCTTCGTTTTCCCAAAGGTAATGCACACCCAGCCCTTGGACCAAATTTCAAACAATACACCAGCAATCACACTGAAAGGTCAACACTGCTTCTGTGTGAGTTTCAAGGCAGTTCTGGGACCGCATCTTCTGTGTAGCTTTGAAAAAATACTCGTGCCCTGACCTCATGTGTTCTGAGGTTGGGCCTAGGCATGTGTGAACTGGGTTAAGAACCTTCCTGTGGGTAATAGACTCTGACCCCTTGCAGCATCCTGCTCTGGTGAGTAAAGTGTGTTGTACTGTGACTCCTAGCACATAGATGATAGGCACATTCAGTGCACCACAAAGTTTGATTGCATTGGGGATATTAAATTCCCATGCAGTGAGCACTTTATCACAGGACAAATGAGAATGTCAGTGCAGGCTTTTTAAGGCCCTGTATTATTATGTTGAATGATAAACTGCTTGGAAGTGATTAACCTGCCTCCACAGGCATAGGTCCTTATTTCATTGGCTTTTTGGGTGATGCCATCTATCTTTGTATTGTTTTTTTCCACCAAAGAGAAAGCACACACGTGTCAAATCGCTGCAAGGCATCCTGGTGCTTGAGATCTAGGTCGGAAGAGATGCTCCCTGTTTAATTTTCCTAGTCGTTCAGAACCTGGTCAAATTTAATGTAGCAATGTTGTAAGGGGTTTAGGAATCTGATTTTGAGGTTTTATTTTGGCCTTTATTACTAGAAAAAGGCAAGCAGAACTATAACTGTGAGAAGGAAGTGAAACACATTGGGTATGAGATGAAGATGCTGTTGCCTCTCCAGCTTTCCTGGGTTGCAGATGCTTCAGAGAAAAAATGGGCCAAAGCACAAGGTTATTTCTTTGACAAAGGTTTGCTTAAACTTGCTACCTGAGCTCTCCATGTTGATACTTTGTAAAGTTGTTATTATTAACATACTAGATATTATAGTAGTTTGGCCTGAGCAATATTTGTCTCAGCAAAACTTTCATTTGGTTCACATGTGAGCCCCAAATGCTTTCCATTGATGCTGTTGGGTGGCAGTCTGTTTTTGGTGTGCTCTTAGCTGAAGAAGGACAGACACACTGAAAGCAAGGCAAGCATGAAATGAGGTTTATCAAGGGAGAGCAAATGGGTTTAACAGCAAAAGCCAAGAAACATTCACCACAGACAATGAACAGGCCCCTTGCCATAGCAAAAGGCTCTGGGTATGGTCTGAGGTCTTGTTATATAGTGTCTGGATTGGGCCCTCCTCATGGCTCAAACATCACTATTGAGCCACTCTGATGGACAGCTAATGACATGATAATTGGCCTTTGGTCACTTTCCAGATGCCATTGTTCCTGGGTGGCCTGGCCCACGAGCTGGGGAATTCCCGATTGGGAAGGCTTCCTCCTTCACCCACGTATGGAGGTTGCTGAGGTAGAATCAAGGGTTGGGTAGCGCCAAGACAAAGTGCCTGCCCTTCTCTTTCTTCCTACCCGGGATAATTTCTGGAGGCAGCACCAAGACAGGGTGCCCACTTTGGTCCTTAGAAGAGCCTGAGGTCTTGACTGTCTACCTACCAATTCCAGAAAGAGGCAGTTAGAAAACACACATTGTAGGGATTCTGGTGAACTGAGTTCTGTAGTTGCACGAACATCTTGGGACCAATGTCTATTATTTTACTAATAAGGAAAGACAGCAACTTTGCATTGGGCCTATTATTTTTGATACTTTTGACTACCTGAAGATGATGACAAATTCCCATTAGATGCTGTGGGCACTCTTGAACCTCTTTTTTTACCCACAAAAATGGGAATGTAGGGCTTTGTAATTAGCTTCCTAGATGTGAAAGATTGCAGCTACTAACCCCAAGCTATGTCTAATGTAGAGCCTCAACCTCACCAAGGAGCTATAAGTACACTCCCTTTCTGCACAGTGAGACCTCATAGCAGCTCTGCTGGTAGCAGTTGCTGGGTATTGATTAACTGAAAAGATTGTATTGATGTCCATTATTTCTGTTGTCATGTATTTATCTTCTTAGGTTTGGTGGTGGTATTAATATTTTAAGTTATTAAAGAATCACTTTTCTATCCTCTCCCCTGCCAGTGCTGGTAGCATCTTTTACAACATCTCCCCCAAGTGGTAGTTTTGGCTCTGATAGAATACACCTGATGAACTTGAGGGAGAAACAGACTGCAACTTACAGCAGACAATTATGATTTATAGTTATCCAGCAAACCAATTTATTTAAGACTACAGAGAGCTTTAGCTTAGAAAGGGACACGCAAACACACATAAACAGATACATTGATATAAAATATGAGAGGTTTGATATAGGCACAAATAATTGTTAAGAAACGATTCATTGCCCGGGAGAGTCTTGGAAAGATTTCAGAGGGGACACTGGAATATGCCTGGAAGGGTGAGCAATAAGCATAAAATTCATGCGTGTGTGTGTGGGGGGGGGAGGGCGTTGGGATTGGAGAAGAGTATTTCCAGAGAAAGGATAGCAGGAGTAAAATTATGGAATATTTCTAGAAAAGGCTGTGTTAGGACATGTTGAGAAGTTGAGAATGGCCAGTCAGAAGGGTTTATGAAGTAGAATAGTGAAAGAGATGGTTCAGGTCAGGCTATTTGGAAGTTTGCTTGCCTAACTGAGAAGTTTAGATTTTATCCTGTAGAAAAAGACAAGACCTCAAAAGGTTAAGATATTTTCAAATTTAGAAAGATAACCCCAGTGGCAGTTTGGAGGACTCACTTGCTGGAGGAGAGGGGGAATGGGAGTGGAGGTTGCATGGAAAGCACTCTGCTCTCCTGGTAGCACAGGTGTTCTATTTTTGGTCCAGAAAGTAAGGTCATTGTATATAGAGACAGATTTAATTGGCTGTGGTGGATAATTGTACATTGTTATACCCAATGTTGTGTGACTACCTGCAAAGCAAAAATGGAATTTTGACAATTACTTGAATTGTGAAGGGAAACAAAAAATTGACTTGAAATACTAACATGAAGAATTTTAAGATGGGAATATTTAGGTCATTGAACAAGGGTGTTTTTTCCCTGAGATGCTTAACTGTAATTTGGCTTACCATAGTCTTAGGCGTAATTTGATGATTTCACCAGTATGTTTTTATGTATCTCTGTTATGGATCAGGAAATCATTCTGGCCAAAATGGAATGACATTAAAAATTGTATACTAGGCAGAAAAGGTAAAATAAGATTAGAAGAGGCATTAGAAGAAATTTGCATATATTTAAAAACTTATGGGTTTTCAGTTGGAGTGTGGAGAGTATTACTCTCCAACTCTTTGGTCCTCTGAAGGTTTACAGAAAAAATCAACTCACAAAAGAAAGATTAATTAGAGAAAAGGCATACAAATTTATTCAACATTTCTACACAATAGTCTTCAGAATGAAGACCCAAAGATACAGAGGAAATTCTTCATTTTTATAACTAGGTTCAACAAAGTTTGGACAGCCATGTAGAAATATGATTGGACAAAAGGTATATGATCTAATTTGCTGATAGATTGAGTAGGGAAACCCAGTAAGGCCTGTATATCTGGATTCTTCTGGGTGTTTCTGAGCATGAATTCCTTCCTTCTGGTACAAGGCAGGGCCCCCTCTGAAGTGGGACTCTTGTGACTTACAGTCAAAAGAGGAGTTGGATGATTTCTTCATGGTCATGTTTTTTGCACAGTAATACTGAGACAAAGTTAGAGTAATATTTTTAGGCTTAATGGCTGGCTTTGGGGAAAAGACATTCTGGTTTCTATGACCTACCTTGGGGAAGGGGGTTCTAGTTTCTATGGCTACCCTTGGGGGATAACAGGACTGAGAGACAGGAGAGCAGGAGAAGGTTAGAGATTTTTGGGTATTGTTTTCTGTGTCCAAATACCAGTACAGCTTATGTGTTTTTACTATCTTTCAGGAAATGCGGTAGTGCTCAGAGGGCAAAGAATTGGAGCCCTACAACCCATTTTTAGCACCCTACATTCACGAGTACCCTGTGAGCTTTATATCATCTGCTCTTTTTGCCTTGCTGGCTAACCACTTCCCATTTTCTGTAAGTCATAAAGAAATGCTCCTAGGATGGATAAAGTCAGAGACAGAAGCTTAGTCTGTTAAAAAAAAGAAAAAAAGATGAGAAGGGAATATACCCGGATTAAATCCATGAAACAAATCTCCAAATCTTTGCTAATTTAACATGAGAAAGAGGCTTTTAATAACTTGTCTTTATTCATATGACATGTTTATGTAGGAGCATCCCAGTGCTGAAGAAAGATTTAATACCCAACTGACCGATGAGTTCATTGTGGGTACTGGTTATCTTCTCTGCAGGACTGGACAGCTCCTGAGTTTTGAAAGCCCCCTGGGTTTTCCAATAAAGAGACGTGGCTGGTCAGAATTGGTCTCTGGCATTGTTGTTGATGGCAGCCGTGATTTGACCCACACCTGCATGCTTTACTGGGACTCCTCAGCTTCGGGTCTGTAACTGCTTTCTATCATTTCATATTTGCTACATCAAGCTAATAAAGCAGCTGTTTATTATGCATGACCTGCCCTGCAGTGTGACTGATGGATCACTGCAGCATTTTAAGTCTTCTGTGACATTCTCAACCTGCTGCCAGCCTCTCCATTATATTCCATAAAAATGTTTCTTGTTATGGACTATTGGAAGCAAAAGTAGGTTGTTTTAGGGTCAGAGCCAGCTCGAACCTTGTAAAAGTGCCACCAGTTTAGAAGGCAGGGGAAGCTAAAGAAAAGCTGTCTGGATGAAGATGCAATTAAGGAATCAAACATGCAGGGAGCACTCTTTTCTCAGTCCTGCATGCATGGAGGGAGATGGAGCGTCTTCTGTGGGATATGTGATTCAGTGATTCAGTGAGCTGGAATAGTCATTTCTGTGGCTAAAGGAAAGGCAAGGACAACTAACTCACATTTATTCTTTATTCGGTGTCCAGCTGAGTTATACTATACATGTCAGATTATTGATTTTCTAATAACACTGAGAAGGATTTTTTAATCCATATTTTATTGGTCATCTCTGAGGAAAGAAGTTCTGAGAAATTGTGTAACTTTCTTGATTGGTCACTATCTGCACATGATATGCTAGGATTGAAACCCAGGTAAGTCTGGTGGCAGTGCCTGGTTCCTTTCCACAAGCCTCTCCATGGTCACAGCTGAAGGACTACCCAGGGTGAAAGCTCTTTCTGAAGCCAGTCCCAAAGATTCTTGGAGAGGATTTGACAGGTTTCTAGAAATTTCTTTCTTGAGGTTTCAGAAGTTCAATGTCTAGCGATTCATCCTAATAACACAAGGATAGATTTCATTGTATTTTATTTCTATGAATAAATTATGTACAATGAATTTATATTAGCAAATAAGGTGACAATTTTAAAAGCGTCTTTATAAAAAGATAACTTATTCTTTAGAATCTGTAGAATGTGGTCTGACACTATTTATAAACTTAATAGATTCCAATAAATATATTGCCTGGTTTGACATGTGTCTCTCTGTTTCCCTTTAGCTTACCTTGACTCTTGACCTTCTCCCATTGACTCAAGGTTATTCATTAGCTCCGAAGGGTATCTTTGGAGCACAACTCTGAGAACAAGAGTGAAGTTCTTGGCTTGTGAATTGCAAGAACATGGACTTGGGGAAGACCTGAGCTTTGAGATCAGTGGGCAGAATTTATGCCCCAAGTGACAGATTTAAAAGACTTTTTGTGCATCAGAGGCAGTGTTTCTGATATCTAGATAAATGAAGGTTCTGCGGGATGATGGAGAGGAGACAAATCAGAAGAAAAGCACAAGACATTGGTAACACATCTCTGAGACAGGTCTATATTCCTCCTCAGTTCTCTTGGGAATGAATCTTGGTGGAGGAATAATGAGAGAACCACCAACGAGTTCGGGGATCACAGCAGAGGAAGTTTGTGCCGTACTTTCTGGGCGGGATGGAGCTTTGTGTAGTTTTCCATTGGTGGCCTACACTAGTAGGAGCAACAGAGATGGTGGCTTGTTGAGTTCCTTTCCAGCTTAACTTTTATATGTCCCCAGAAGTAGCACAAAATGTGTAGGGGTGCTCTTTCTGAAATCACAGGAAAGAAGGCATCTCAGCAGATGCTAGTGTGGCTAGATGACAACAGCTCTGTACCCGTGGCCTGCCCAGCCCCTAGCCTTGACATTCTGTAAGCCCCCTTCCCCTCAGTAGTGACAGCATCCTTTGAAAGATGAGAAGAAAGCTGTAATTTAATCATATGTGCCACCTGGTGGGAGGGGGGTTAAAATCAGAAATTTCGTTTTGGTTACCATAAAGTGAAATTGTATATTCTGTCAGCATCAGCATTTCTTTTTCTTTTTTGTTTCTTTCCTTTCCTTTTTTTTTTTTAGATGAAGTCATGCTGTGTTGCTCAGCCTGGTCTCAAACTCCTGAGTACAAATGAGCCTCCCACCACAGCCTCTCCAGTAGCTGGGCTGCAGATATGTGCTGCTGCCCCGGAGGAAGTCATAGTTCTTGCATATGAGCTTTACTCTCCTGATATTTGTGGATTCTCTTTTCCTCAAACTGACCTCCAAGTCCTCATCTCTCTGGAAAAATTCTACTGTCTTTCTTTAGTATCACGTAATTTCTGATTTGTGCGTTCCCTTCCTTGCATTCTGCTGCTGGACTATGAGACAGAACATGTAGATTCTAGTTCCAGCTATCATTTACTAGATGTCTGATGGCGAACAAGTCCCGTCTCTGGGTTTCCTTTTGCTTTTCTGTAAAACAGAATATCAGAGATGGTTGTGAAGTTCAAGTTGGATCATGGATGAGAATGTGTTTGGATGACAAGACAATTTCAGATGCAGTTCAGGTGGAATTGTGGAGGCACCTCTTGTACCCGAGCTGCAATATTCCCACTTGGGAATCTGATTTTAGTATCATTTATATATTCAAATTAAGCTACATACTACGTTTCAGGACCTTTATACCACACTCATTGATGGGGTTGAGGAAAACCCAAGAATCTTTACCCTTTTCAGTTAAAAAGTGCAGACCAGTTTTTTCCTCCTGGGTGGAGAGAAAAGAACTCCAAGTAAATGAAGTTTCATCTTTACTGAAACTTCTTTGTTCCAAAATTCACCTTCTCCTCCCAGAGATAACTCTTATAAGCAGAACCTCTCAACATCTAAACTCCTACAGGAGATTCCATGTCATATGTACTTATTTTTTTCATTTTATTTTATTTTTAATTTATTTTTAATTTTTTTTTTATAATTGAATCATAGCTGAGTGCATTAGTGCAATCAAGGGGTACAATGTGCTGGTTTCATATACAATCTGAAACATTTTCATCAAACTGTTTGACATAGCCATCATGTCATTTTCTTAGTTATTGTATGAAGACATTTGTATTCTGCATTTAGTATGTTTCACCTAAACCCGTCTAAGATGCACCATAGGTGTGGCCCCACCATTCACCCTCCCTCCACCCATCCTCCTCCCTCCCC
>CAUYRH010120573.1:0-23437 GCA_963574655.1 Perodicticus potto | reverse complement strand
TCATGGCTGCAAGTGTGTCCCTCACACAGATAGTGTTCCTTGTACCTATTAGGCAGGTTTTTATCTCTCCCTGCTTGATTTCACTGGGTTTTACTTCCTCTGTACACATATGTGCTCATCGGTTAGTCCTGGTTTAATAGCAAGTATATGTGGTATTTATTTTTCTATTCTTGAGATACTTCACTTAGAAAAATGGCCCCAAGTTCCCTCTAAATTGATGCAAAGGGGATTAATTCCTCCTTTTTATGTGAGTAGTTTTCCATGGTATGGTATACAAATACCACATTTTGTTAATCCACTCATGAACTAATGGGCACTTGGGTTGATTCCACATATTTGCAGTTGTGAATTTTGCTTCTAGAAACATTTGAGTGCAAGCATCTTTTTTAGTAAAATGACCTCTTTTCCTTTGGGTAAATACCTCAGTAGTGGGATGGTTGGATCAAATGCCAGATCTACTTTCAGTTTTTAAGAGCTCTCCATACTGTTTCCATAGAGATTATACCAATTTGTAATCCCACCAACAGTATATAAGTGCTCCTTTCTCTCGGCAGCAATGTTAGCATCTACTATTTTTAGCTTTTAATAAAAGCCGTTCTAACAGGGTAAAGTGATATCTCACTGTGGTTTTAATTTGAATTTCCCTAATGATTGGTGACATTGAGCATAGTGCTGAAAGTCCTAGAGCAGTCAGGCAGGAGAAAGAAATAAACGATGTCCAAGTCAGGACAGAGAACTTCAAAGTATAGCTTTTTGCTGATGATCTTGAGTCTAGAAACTGCCCAAAGACTCCACCAAGAGACTCCTAAAGTTGATAAATAAATTCAGCAAAGTGTCAGGTTACAAAATCAATGTACATAAATCAATAGCATTTCTATGTATCAATAACAATCAAATTGAAAATCAAATCAAAGATTCAGTACCATTTACAAAAGCTACAAAGAAAATAAAATACTTAGTATTCTTAACAAGAAGGTGAAAGATCTTTTACAAGGAGAACTATGAAACACTGAGGAAAGAAATTAGAGGACACAAACAAATGGAAAATATATCATGCTCGTGGGTTGGTAGAGTCAACATTGCTAAAATGTCTCTACTACCTAAAGCAGTTTACAGATTCAATCAGAATTTCAATGTCATATTTCATAGATCTATTGGTTAAAAACTGTACTTCTACACTTCATTTGGAACCAGAAAAGAGCCCGCATAGACAAAGCAATTCTAAGCAAAAAGAATAAATCTGGAGGCATCACATTACCAGCCTTTTAAACTATTCTACAAGGCTGTAGTAACCAAAAAAGTATGGTATTTGTACAAAAATAGGGGTATATTCCAATGGAACAGAACAGAGAATGCAGATACAAAACCACCTACCGATAGCCAAATAATCTTTGGCAAAATAGACAATAATGCACACTGGGGAAAGGAGGCTCTGTTCAATAAATGGTGCTGGACTTGAATCTTGACAGTGCTTCTGAAATTCACAGCATGGCCTTGGTCAGGCTACTTAACTAAGACTTAGTTTCTTCATCTGTAAACTAAGTACAATCATATTAACTCCCTTACAGGCTAGTCATGAGGATTGATAAAATAATACAAACAATGTAACCTAATCATTTGTACCCTCATATTAATCTGAAATTTAAAAACTAAAATAATATGATGTACATAAAATAATATATGCAAGTTCCTTGAACAAGTGAGGAAGCAGATCAGTGTTAAGAACCAACTGGAATGAGAGGAATTTCATATGAAGCTATGATAGCTACACACATCTTCATAAGCTGAAAACAGTAAATTGTCAACTACTTACTGATCATATCCTCTTGACATAGAACTGTACTAAGTAAGCTTAGGATTTGAGTTGAACCTTGAAGTCTCACTAAGCAGGATCTACTTAAGTAACTGGAGAGAAAGTGTTATCTACTTTGTTCAATATATGATAGGTGGCCTCTAACTATAAGTGGCTGTTGAGCACTTGAAGTGTGGCCAGCGGAATTAAGACGTGCTGGAATATACACCTGTTTTAAGCTTAGTGCCAAAAAGGAAAATATAAAATATCTCTAATAATTCTATTCTGATTATATGTCAAGGTGATAATATTTTAGATATATTAAATGAAATAGATTATTACAATTAATTTCACCTATTTCTTTTTTTTTAACTTTTGACATGTATGACTTTCAGAAAATTTAAATTGATCCATTTGATCTTGCAATCCCATTACTAGATATCTACCCAGAATAACAAAAATCATTTTACCACAAGGACATTTGCACCAGAATATTTATTGCAGCTCAATTCACAATTGCTAAGTCATGGAAGCAACCTAGGTGCCCATCAACCCATGAATGGATGGACAAACCGTGGTATATGTATACCATGGAGTACTATTCAGCCATAAGAAAAGAAGGAGACTTTACATCTTATGTGTTTACCAGATGGAGTTAAAACACATTCTTCTTAGTAAAGTATCTCAAGAGTGGGGAAAAAGAAAGTATCCAGTGTACTCAATATTAATATAAAACCAATACAGAAACAACTACATACCCACATGAAAGATAAAACACAAATATAGCCTAGCAAGGGGAAGGGGAGAAGTAAAAGAGCAGAGAGGGGAGAAGGAGGGCAATTAGTGGGATCTCATCTAATGTGCACAGTGTGAGGTTGTTCAGCACGTCCCCTGGGTGAAGGACACAACTACAACTTGAACTTCACTTTAGAATTGAAAACAATATAACCTGAATACTTGTACCCTCATATTAATTTGAAATTGAATTTCATGTCAATTTGAAATTTAAAAAAAAGAAAGTTTAAAATGACATGTGGACTCACATTATATTCCTAGTAGACAGCACTTTTTTAGATGGTGCAGCCCTTCCACCATTAAAAAGAGCACAGAGAAGTAGGACGTGAGCATGGTGTGTGGCCTCACACAACGTATAGTCTAGTAAAGGTGCAAAGTCCTAAATGCCCGTAATACCTGATATGTCTGAGTTCTTACACCTGGGTGCTCATCTGTTATTTTATTGCAATGGATTTAGAGGGTACAAGTGGTTTTTTTGGTTACATGGATGAATCGTATAGTGGTGAAGTCTGGGTTTTTAGTGTACCCATCACCCAAATAGTGTACATTGTACCCAACAGGTAATTTTTCTGTTTCTCTCCCTTCCCCCACCTTCCCCATTTGGAGTCTCCAGTGTCCGTTATGTCACTCTCTACGCCCCTGCTTACCCAAGGCTCAGGTCCACTTACAAGTGAAAACATGCAGTGTTGGATGTTCCCATTTCTGAATTACTTTCCTTAGGATAATAGCCTCTAATTCTATCCAAGTAGCTATGAAAGGTATTTTATTCCTCTCTGTGGCTGTGTGCTACTCCATGTTATATTGGTGGTGGAGGCTGGAGATGGGGGAGTTTTACCCTGTTTGTCTTCTGCAAAATCAAAATAGCAAAATGAAGGTAAAATCGCCTATTTTTGCTTTTGTATTTTTTAAAGCCTCTTTATTCAGTTAAAAAAAAACAGTTTTGCATTGGTTTGTGTAATATTTTGACCAAAATAGTCAAGACATATTTTGTAGCACTTTGTTGAAATAATATCAGATGTGAAATAAGGCTGAATATGGAGGACTTGAAACTAGAATAAGAAAGGCACATTTTAAAGCTTTTAGCCTTGTCAAGAAGTAGCTATTTTGACTTTCAGATAGATGGCTTTTGAGCTTGCCAAGTAAAGGAAACAAAATTTCAACTAGACTACCAGAACTTTATTTTCCTTTTCATATATTCCAAATTTGAAGTGTCTGTTCTGTCTTCTAGTTCAAGTGCTTCATGGTGTTTCATGGTTTTTCCAGTGCCACACGTGGGCGCCCCAGACACCCTTTCCATACAAAGACAAAGAACACAAAAACATCATTCACTTTCATTTTGGAAATAAAGAAGGGAAGGGCATATGGAAGGGTGGAAAGAAGGAAGCGACCATTACTGAACGTCTTGTATGCACCAGACACTGCCAGGCATGTACCATTGAGAAGGGTAGGATGGGTTAGAACTTCCCCGTAAGTATTTTAAGGTGTGAAACTCACAGCTTCCTGGTCATCCCAGGACATCTGTGACAGTATGGCACACCCCAGACCCTGCATCAGTTTTGCCCTACTCATTTTGCATGTCTGATTTACAGTGTGGCCTGAATCTCTCACCCATCACAGGGAGAAGGAGCTGTGCACAGTGTGGAGTGCAGCCCAGTAACTGCTGAGCCATGTTGGCCTCCTTCTGATGAGAATGCAGCCCCCTTATTTGAGGCCTACTCACCTTTGCCTTCTGGAGTTGTACTACCATTTATCACTGCTAGGTTTGCCCTTCTGGAAAATGCTCTTTAATGCCATGAATCCCTCATGGAAAGGACAGAGACACTTGAGGACTTGCCATACAAATCTGGGTTTTGAAGACTACTGGACCTGATATATAAGTGAGGAAAAAAACATCTGATAGGCAGATTTCCCTGAGCAGAGACTTATAATATAATGTGTAAGGAGAACCCCAACCATACTCAAGGAAAATAATAACCTTGCAGAACTATGGAGAAAGGAAGGTTAGAAAAACTTTCCTTGAATGTTCCTAGCAATTTAAAATTGGCTTGGGGCCAGGTGCGGTGGCTCACACCTGTAATCCTAGCACTCTGGGAGGCCAAGGCAGGTGGATTGCTTGAGCTCAGGAGATGGAGACCAGTCTGAGCAATAGCATCTCTACTAAAAATAGGAACACTGAACCAAGAGGACTGCTTGAGGCCAAGAGTTGAAGGTTGCTGTGAGCTATGACACCAAGGCACTCTACCCAGGGCGTCAGCTTGAGACTGTCTCAAAAGAAAAAAGAAAAGTAAAAAAACAAAATTAGTTTAAATAAGACAAGTCAAAGGACATCAGCCAACCAAATCAGTAGGTTCTAGTGCTTTACAACATCTGGGGAAAGACTAACCTTTCATTCATTGAGCTGAGTCTGCAGCGAATAAGTAAAAGTGACATTAGATCAGCAGCCTAAGTTTGTATGTAAAATGCCCTGATCTTTGAACGTGGATTTGAAAGTGCTGTACCTGAACCAATTGTCTTCATATTCTGAAAACAAGAATTCATGCCATGTGCACTGTAACTATGGAACCATATCAAACCCTGATTTTTAGAAATCTCACACCCCCTTCAGATGAAGACTATCTGGAAATGAAGTAGTATTTTTTGTTTTGTTTTGTTCTGAATGATGCTCCTTGATGATATTAACATCATTCTGGTTGCTTAACATATTTCTATCCTGTGCTGTTAGTCTTAGTCTTGGACTGGACTGGTCTTTCAAGGCAAGTTGGATCTTGTGATATGGTGGCACACCGTGTCCTGGAGCCTCAAAGTAATATTGTCATTGCTCCTGTAGCATCAAGACAAGATTTGCTACTTTGGCACCACCTTCTTAGAAAGCCTATGCATTTGTCTACAGAACATAAATATAGCCTCAGGCTAATGCCTTACTCACAGAACTCTGGTTATAAAGTAGATAGCCATCACTTCAATTGTCACTTTAAATATATATAAAGTGTTTTCTTGGATCTCAATCGTCTTACCTCAGTTAGATCCACAATTCAATTTTGATTTGTTGAGTATGACCTGCCCTGTGCCAGCTACTCACTGATCTGTTCATATACTTTATTCCATTTAGTCCTTGCAGAAGCCTGTGAACCTATTTCTCTTGCCTTACAAAGAAAGGAATTGATGTTTAGAGAAATTAAGTGGCTTGACTAAAAGAAATGAAAGTTGAGATTCCAGTCTAGGTCAGCTGACCCCAAATCGGGTGATAGGTTCTATGGCTCTATGCTCAAGGATAGAGAAAAGAATGGCCCAGATTGCAGTAGGGAAAAGCTGTGTCCTAACCAATACCACACCAGTGGTGACCATCCAGTGTGCAGCAATGCGCAATCCTAGAGCCTCACTGCCGAAGCACTGTGTCCCCAGGAGGCAGGGGCTCACCTCTAGGACTTGGCATTTGATGAACTGGGAGAACATGCCAGATCTCTCTCCCTTGCCGTTTCACAGACTCCTCATGTGTATGAGTGGTTGGAATGTCTTGGCACCCAACCAACTCTGGCTGCTCCTAGAGTCTTCATGTGAGTCTTCACATCTACAAGATGCTGGTAGTGCATTGTATGCTCTCAAGTGCATCATTTTCTTCTTGTATGTATATCCCCGCATCAATCCTGTCTCGCTAGGCATAGTAATAAAGCTGTTTTCTTCCTGCACTGCTGAAGGCAGCCCCAGAGAAAGTATTATATATAGTTCACTTTGATTCACTTGGCTCAGTGCTTAGTGATGTCAGAGCCACTGAGCTCCTATTTCAGAGTAATTTATGGGTGGCTGTATTCTGCTGGAGCTTCAGAGGGGCACAGGACTGCTCTAAATGCTGCCAGCTCAACTGCCTGGTAATCTCAAAACCAAACCAGGTTATGTTCTGATGCTTCTAGTTCCAGGCTTAAGTAGTCCCGCATTGAACCAGGCCAACTATAGGATGAAATTTCAAGTGGAAACATCAACAGTTTTCCTGCCTCTACCAATTTTAGATCCATCAGGGATATCACTTTCTTGATTAACAAATGGCAGAAGGTATTGATGAGTCTTTCCAACTATTTACATGGGTCTTCAATACATATCCTCTTTCACAGATTACAGATTGGTATGTTAGGCTGCCTGCCATTGAAATTCAACTGATGATCTTTTACTCTTCTTCAGCTTTTTTTATTAATGCTGACAGCAGAATTTTTCACCTTTATTTTAAAGCACGGGTGAAAGATTCACCAAGTTGAGTTATGGAGTGTTTGGGGAATATGAATCAGTTATATTTTTACTATTGTCTTTATATATTTAAGTTTAATAAATATTTAGACACATATATTCTAGACATACATATTGTGATATAGGTATAACAGAAATACTTTATATGTTCAAATAGTACAATGTATCAACTATAATATGTTAATTACAGTTTTTATATTGAGATTGCTATTAATTATATTTTCCTTTGTGTGTTTGCATTTTTATTTATTGGTATTTATTGCTTAATGTGTTATAATCCATACTTTATAAGAAGTCTAGTTAATATATATATATTTTCTAAAGTCTTTATATTTTATGGGTGAATATTGTGATAGTCCCAAACTCTTTTAAAGAACTGAAATATTGGCACCTAAGTCTTCCATAATCTCTTTGGTCACAAGATGAAAGTCTTATAGATAATATTCATACAGGGGTTGTATTTCCCCCCAAAATAGATCAGAAAGTAATTCTATATTTAGCTTTAAAAGGGGAGGAAATTCCAGCGTTTGCTACAACATGGATGAACCTTGAGATATTGTTCTAAGTAAAGTAAGTTGGACACGAAAGAGTAAATCGTGTGTGATTTCTTTCCACTTATAAGAGGTGTCAAGAATAGGCAAAGTTATAGAGACAGAAGAGAATGGTGCTTAGTGTTTAGTGAGTGTAGGGTATTTGGGATGATGAAAACGTTCTGGAGTTAGACAGTGGTGATGGTTGCAGAAGAATATGAATGTGCTTAATGCTACTGAATTGTACAGTTTAAAAGTGTTAAAGTGGTAACGTTTATGTCTGTTTTACCACAATTTTAAAAATGAATTTGACATGGTTTCCCTGTAATCAAGACTACCCAAACCCTAAAACATAGAAAGTGAATTTAATGAAGAGGCCAAGCACATGTTTAATCATCTGTGGTTTCCCTACTTTTTAAAAGTTGAAGCAAGTTAGAAAAATAGCCCCTCCTTCTGTTTTTACAACTTCTCCACAACTCCTCATAGAGGTTCTGCAATTCTGAGAAAGAACATTGGGACACAAAGTAAGAATACTAATTTATGAGAAAGCATTTTTTTTAACTGAAATCTTCTAAGGAAAGTTATAATGATTCTATTTTCTTGGCTGAAGTTCCGAAATAAAAAGAGGTTAAGTAACCACAAGATCACGCAGTAAATAAATGGAAGAGCTAAAAATGGAACTAAGGATTCCCCGACTCTCTGAGTCTCTCTTGCCTTACATCTTGATAAACACGTGCACGTCCTTCTCTGCAGCAGAGAGGTTGGCAGGATATGTGAGGGGCTGGCAGCCTAGAGAGAATCTTCCATGTCTTAAAATAGTTGATGAGTTCTAAAATTCTATCATGGCAAAGCCAACTCTGTTACAAATGCTGACTCCTCATCCCAGCCTCAGCACCATTTAAGTCAGCTAAGGAGCTGAAGGAAATAGGTTTCTCTTTAGTAGCCACATTGTCATTCCCTGGTAAATTTCTGCTATCTAGATACTTAGTTGTTCAGGTAGATTTTTAACACTGTTTTGCATCTTTTTAAAAAATTACATCTAAGAAGTTTGCTAGAACTTCTTCAGTGCTAAGGAAACTGATAGAAATTTTAAAGTCAATTTCACTTCAACAAACGTATTATCATTCAGTTTGCCTTAAAGGGCACATACGTTAATTGAAGTTCTTTGGACACCTAATCTAAGATACATGCATAATAATTCTATTTCAAAGGAAAAGTGAGAGCTCAGTACTTTCAAAGATAAACGCACCTGGACATTACTTGAAGTGTTGAAAACAGATTGTATTCAGTAACTACTGACAGTGGAGTTCCATTCTGATTTGCAACAAAGGTGACTGAGCCTTTGGGAAGGGGTAGGAGGGAGGTGGGTGGCAGCCTGGGGGCAAGCAGTCAGACAAGTGAGAAATTTTAAAAGGCTAGTCAGTATAAATGTGATTAGGCAGCTGTGCCCGCTAGCTGGCAGGTGTCTAAGTGGGGATTCTGTCCTCGCACTGAAACCGAGACAGACACCTTGTCCCCGCTGATGACTGCATTTCAAGGGAATGGCTTTCAGGTCTGAGGTGTAGCAGACACATACACATCTCAGAGGGTCAGTGGAAGGATTCGCAGTTGTAAGTCCTTTTTGATAAATGCTCTAGAGCACGGGATTAGAAGCCCCTTTCAGGTGAAGAGAAGGAACAGTAAATCCGTTTGACAGCCTAGAACTTTTCCTAACAGGAACTCCCAAGTGGACTGCACAGTACCAGGGATGCAGCCTTGGAATACTAGAAGACTCGCTCCAGTGTAGTTGGATCTGTCAGTGCGGGGTTTGAAGGAAGTGTTTAGGCTGAGAGTTTCTGCACCTCTCACTACCACTGCTGTTCTGTTTTTACAGAAAAGGATATAGTATCAGACTAAGATACTATAGGGTAGTAGATTTAAAAGGTAGATTTAAAGCTCTGCTTTGGTTCTCTGATACTTTAGATGTGGGAATCATGAGTGAGGTCTGACCCGTCTTTGATTGATACACACCTCGTCTGTAGTTGCCTGTGTTTGAGAGAAAGTATCAATGCTTTACTTTAGGATGAAAAGAATGAGATTTAGCTTTTAAACTATATGTTGTTATTTTTGCATCAAATATACTAGAAATTCCAATGAACTACTATTGTAATGTGCACATTTTATATTTTTTGGAGATTACAAATACATAGTTTGAATAAAATATTAACAAATTAATATGAATGAGGGGGTGCCTATTAATATATTCAGTTTCCACCTTGTTTCAGTTCACAAGCCAGAATTTTCCCAGTTTAGCAGGATAGAAGATTTCTTGGTCTAGTTAGAGAAATCTATATGGAGCAATGCACAACAGAAAGGGGAAAGAAATCATGATTCTGAATGACATCCTGTCTAAATAGCTTTCATAAACAGATAGAAGATCATGTTATTCACCAGGCCAAGCATTAATACCCAGGAATCAATAGACAATATTTATAAGGTAGGCACTACTTTGTAAGGAGACGTTTGCTCCTGAATTAATCTGACATTGTCTCTCTCATGAAATTTTACATCAGGCAATTTTTTAAAATTTGCCTTTCTTCTTGCTTTGCACAGTTTTCTTGTCTTTATCGATATGTACAAAATACAAACCCATGCCCGCTGTGTTTTTCTATTAGAGACATTTTTCTTGTCTACTTTTAAAAGAAGAAATTTTCATTGTATCTGATAACTTAAGGATTTTTTCCATTATTCCTCTATATTTTACAGAATGGAAGAAATTGTGCTTTTTTGACATCTTCTCACTCATTGTTTCCAGAAGTATTTCACTTTGGATTTATGGAAATGGATTTCTATTTTCAGTTTATACATCACTGAGAGTCTATGGTTTGGCTTGGCTAAACCTGTTGAGACATACTGGGCTGTCACCTCCCGTTCACCTAAGGATTCTGTGTCACTCATTCTGCAAAGGGGAGGCTAGAAGATGAGTCGTAGACCCTTTAAAAGCTGGTTTTCCCACTGATGGTCAATGAGGATAGGTGGAGATGTGGGGTGGAGATGTGGGGTCTAAAGTGTTGAGCAGTGACCGTGAGAAACTTTACATCATAACTAGGTCCCTTTAGAATCTCAGTGAAACTCTAAACATCACATAATCTTTTCCTCCTTAGGGAAATTCGGAACAGTTCTAATTATGACAGGATCAAATAAAGTGATTAAGAATAGAGCCATCGGGAATAGCTCCAACAGGGGCAGTCATTAAACAGCAACCAAAGCGATGACATCTGCATCTGACTGAACAGATGGTTTCCTGGTAGTGACAGGTGTGCGCTTGATTAGTTGGCAATGAGAATGCAGTGAACTTGGAAGACCAGGTGAGTAAGTGGTCCAGAGTTCCAACCCATTTCATGTTATTGTGGACCATAAAGCAGTGAAGAGCCATTAAAAGGAAAGACTACTATACCTGGAAACCTGTAATAGTCACCCACATTGTTAATTCTTTAAAAGAAAAATGTTTTTGAGGAGAAAAAGTAGTTAAGTAACATCCTGTATCTGTTCTATAGCCCCTGCCTAGAAACTGCTTAGGCGCGCGCGCGCGCATGCGCGCGCGCGTGTGTGTGTGTGTGTGTGTGTGTGTGTGTGTGTGTGTGTGTGTGTGTGTGTGTATATAAAAATAGCCAGCCAACTTTTATTTTCACAAGTTCCTTCAACCAATGACTCCAGGCTACTTAGCTACCCACAAACTTTCCTGAATTCCCCACCTGAGACTTCTGATCGCTGGAGGCTTCAACCCCAAGCTCTAACTCCCACTTAGTTGCTACCTTTTTTTCTAAGAGCTCTGCTCCTGCTCACCTGCTCTTACAAGAGATAAGAAGTGACATTAGAAGATCTCTGGCTTTGAGCGAGGCGTTTCCAGTACAATTTGTCATTTAATCTTCTCAATTTCCATTTCACCGATGAGGGAACTAAGGTCTGGAGATGGAAAGTAACTTGCTGAAGGCCATGTTGACGGTGTTTATCTGAGCCAGGGGCTGCTGCCACCTCCCTCTGTTTCCACCTGCACTCTTCCCTGTCTGCATTCAACATCCCAAGATCTTGTCACTGATGGAGTCACCTACTGAAGAGGGAATGTGTCTGTAAGAGTCTGATTGAAAAAGAACAGTCTCACTATTTATGGACTATTTGTGCCTATTCTTAAAAAGAAAGTCAGCATTTATCATGCTTGCTAAAGCATGAACCTTTCAATGTCTCTAGCTCTGAGAAATATATAGAAATAAATATAAAGAAATGGATGTTGACAGAAACACCTGCCCTAGTAAAAAGGACTTTTTTTCTCCCGACAGGGACTTTTACGGCAATTTAGTAGACATTTGGGACCTCCAGATAGCATTAGGTGTCAATGTTGGCATTCATTTTCTAAACCCTAGAATTACCATGTCATGAGGCTGTGGGATGTATTAGAAAATGTCTTTTCCCGAGCTCTCAGATTCATTGAGAAAACTTCAGCGAAGAGAGTTTAAGGAATTCAGAGAAGACGAAACATAGCCTCATACTTGTCTTTCAATATAAAGATGTTGGATTTTGTGCACGAGGCATAGTTGCATGTCATATTTCATTATCTACAAGCCAGCTTGACCTACAGTTGATTAAAATTATTATTTCCACAAGGAAATGATCTTCAGTGAGGGCTGAGGGAAGCCACTTGGGCAAAGGAATAATAAACAGTTTTCTCTTGAGAATTCTTTCAAAGGTTGCATTTCAATTAAGATTGTGTTGGATAACAAAAACAGTTGAAGTGGAATTATGAATTTGAAGTACTTACCACCCAACACTACAACAACTCATTAAACCCCCGCTGTTAAAGATTACTTAACATTAACATCGGAAGAGACTTTTTGCCCCCCAAAGTCAGTGAAGGGAGGGCTGAGCCACAGAAAAGCAGTCATAAAAGGCTCAGCAGTAATTTGGCTAAGGGCCCAGATGTGCTTCATCCACCATAAATTTTACTAGATAATCATAGTCAATTCTAAGCACTATTTTTCTATTTTTTAAAAATCCTTCTATTTTTCTGTCTCTGGACACTAGATCTGCATCCAGTTCACCCAGTGACCCTTAGACCATTAAGACAAAAATGTAACATCACTTTATTATGTCATTTCAGGATGTCATAGTGTTATATAAGAACTTATCAGAAATTAACCCCTAATTTCGTAAATGCAGTTGTCTACTCCATCTCTTTATTTGTATGTTTAAGAGGCATCTCAGAGGTGACAGGAAGCGGTAGGAAGGACTCTGAGTCCATCCCCTCCCCCCTCCCTATACCACATGAGCATTATCCCATGTTGAGTCTTGCTACCAACGGCCCAAGTCAGGAAAGTTTGTGTCTTCTTGACTTTTCTCTCTATCTCAGTCTCTGTGGCATCTGTAAAAGCCAGTCAATTTCACCTCTGTGATGTACTTTGAATCTGACTACTGCTCAATACCTTCTCTCCACCAGTGTAAGGCCGAAGCTTTATCGGCCCACACATTGCCCTTGTGCAAGTTTTTAAGAGACATTCCTTTCTTAAGGCACAGCTATCTGTGGGAACATGACTATAACATATGGTTTTCCTCCAAAGAAGAAGCATCCCTGCCTATCTGCTGGAAAGCTATTGTAATAAATAGACAAGTCTGTAACACTCATGCCATGATGGTGCCCCAGGACTGTGCTGTGCAAAGCCTACACAATCATGTGTGGCAGCCCTGAGCAGGCCACCAGCACTGATGTCCAGACTCTTGGTGTCTACCTGTCTTCTCTTGCCCTCCTGCTACAGTAATTTTTCTCACAGAGCATTAAGAATAATCTTTTGATAAAAAATAAAATAAAATATGGCTCGGCGCCTATGGCTCAGTGGGCTAAGGCACCAGCCACGTACACCTGAGCTGTTCAAATCCAGCCCAGGCCCGCCAAACAACAATGACGGCTGCAACCAAAAACTGGCCAGGTGTTGTGGCGGGCGCCTGTAGTCCCAGCTACTTGGGAGGCGGAGGCAGGAGACTCGCTTGAGTCCAGGAATTGGAGAGTGCTGTGAGCTGTGATGCCACGGCACTCTACCCAGGGTGACAGCTTGAGGCTCTGTCTCAAAAAATAAAAATAAAAATAAATAAAATAAAAATTATTACAGAGAAAAAAGTAAATTAAAAAAAATAATCTGTTGAAAAGCATATATCAAATCACATGCCCCCTCTGTTCATAGCCTTTCAACGGCTTCTATTTACTCTGAGTAAATTCCAAACTTCCTTCTGTGGTCTGCAGAGTTCAGTAAGATCTTGGCCTAGCCCCCCTCTCCGATCTTTCCTCCAGCCTCTTAGGCTGCTATTAAACATTGCACATTGACAAGGCTTCATAACTGTTTGTTCTGACCGAAGGGTGCCCCAGCCATTAAATATGTTAAATATCTACCCTGACTGCCTCTTTTGACTCTGTCCATTTGGCTCTAGCCACGTGGGTTTTGCTGTTTCTGGAACATACCAAGCTTGTTCCAATCTGTATTGGTTTTCTAGGGCTGCCTTAACAAATAGCCACAAACTGAGTGGCTCAAAAACAACAGAAATTCAGTCTGTCATAGTTGTGGAGACCCCAAAGTATGCAATCAGGTGGTGGGCAGAGTGGATTCCTTCTGGAGACAAAGAAGGGGAATCTTTTCATGGCTGTCTCAGAGATTCTGGTGGCTGACAGCACGTTGATACTCCTGGGCCTGTAGTGCACTACTCTACTCTCTGCCTCTGTTGTCACCCAGCCTTCCCCCCCTAGGTCTGTGACCACTTCTCTTATAAGAAATTGACCATTAGATTTAGTCCCACCCTCGTTCTTAATTTCATCTGTAAAGATTCTTATTTCAAGTAAGCTTGTATTCCCCAGAATACAATTACTGTTCGGATGTATCTATCAGAGGCTTACTGTTCGGACCACCACACTGTGTAAGAGCTTTGCCTCTGATGTTCCTACCCTGGATCTTTTTCACCTGGCAGCATGGGACTGTTCCTCTACTATATCCCTGTCTCTTCAAGGAATAGTTTCTCAGAGGGGCTTTTCCAGAGTACCCTCTGAAAACAGCCTTCCCTTCTCTTCCATCACTCTTAATTCTCTTCCTTTGCTTTTATTTTTCTTTTTATGGCACTTTAATATGTCCTGCCATATCATTGGGTATTATCAAATTTTTGTTTATTGATTATTCTTCCCACTAGAATATAAGGTCTTCATCTCGGTCATGCCTAGAACAGGAATCAGAAAACTGTCTTACTGGCCAGATCTAACCTGCCACTTGTTTTTATGAAGTTTGATTGGAGCGCAGTAAACCCATCTGTCTCCATATCGTCTATGGCTGCTTTCATGCTGTATCAGTAGTTGAATAGTCATGACAAAGACTGTGTAGCCCATAAAGCCTAAAATATGCACTCTCCAGTTAGGGCTTTCCAGAGAACTGCACGTTCATGGCATATGTGTCTGAGTTATATATTCGTTGAAATCATATTGTAGAAAGTTATTTCTAAGCAGAGAAATTTAATTTGGTCTTAGGGTTGACACTGAAGAGAATGTGATCTGGGTTCTTTTATTTCCTTTTTCTAACTTAGAGTGGTTCATAAATGCTAATTTGGGTGGTTAAAAGAGAAAGGGGGAATTCTGTGAAGACAACATTAAAGAAGGCACATTTGAGATCACAAATTGCTTTGAAGAGTGTGTCATCTTGTTTAATTTTCATAATGACCCAATTAAGTCAATATTATGCTGTCTGTTTCATAGGAGATAAAATGGGTTACACAGCGAGTAAGGGGCAAAAGCAGGACTCTGTTGGACTCTAACGTCAGGTTTAAAGGTCTTCCCTTTGCTTCTGTTCCACAGCACGTGTCGTCTCCCAGAGAGAGCAAAGCCAGGTATTTCACAGGCACCACTTCGTACTTCATCATGAAGTGTACTTCAGGCTTCCTAAGTTATAAGTATTACCTTACATATTCATATAAGATGTCAAGATCAAAGAGTATCAGCTACCTCAGAGCATAAATAGTGCTAAATATTTTTTGTACCCTCACAATCTCTTAAAGAGTGCAAGGTACCAACGGAGGAGCCAATACTTAATAAATGTCATTGTATTCTGATACCCAATACAGTATAAAAAGAAGGGCAAAGGCCTGAGCAACTTAAAATATTTTCCTGAAATTTCAAATGCTCATCCAGAGTATAAAATCATAGATGTGGTTTGTTGATAAATTTTGATTCTTTGTATCATTATCTGTTTTTTAGGTTCTTCCATCATCGGCTTTAATAAAGTAATGTTAGCTGAGTGCAGTGGCTCGTGCCCCGTAATCAAAGCATTTTGGGAAGCCAAGGCGGGAAAATTGCTTGAGCCCAAGAGATTGGGAGCAGCAGCCCAAGACCCCATCTCTACAAAAAATGTTTTTAATTAGCTGGTTCCAGTTACTAGGAGGCTGAGGCAGGCAGATCATTGAGCCCAGGAGTTTGAGGCTGCAGTGAGCTTTGATGATGCCACTGCACTCCAGCGTACATGACAGAGCAAGACTCTATTCCTCCTGCCACCCCCAAAACAGAAAAGGAGTGTTAAAGGAAGTGAACGTGGACAGGGATGTTTGAAAAAATAATTAGTGAACTTAATAAATTTTCCTAGAACATGGAGCAGAATAACAGGATATGGAAGACTGCGTGAGGGATTTAATGTCTATATAAATAAGAGTTTCAGGGAATGATGGGATTAGTGAATACAGAGGCGATATAGATATATCCTGGGAAATTACTAATTTCTAAAGTAAATAGAATACTTAAAAACCAATAGATATAATAGGCTACTCATAAAGGAAAGTTAATTAAATAGCAAACAACAAATACAGTTTGACCATCATACATGAGACAGTCTGCTGGTGTTTGTAAGGTTATTTGTGGAGTCATAAAGTATTCATTATTATGACTAAGATTTTGATTAGAAGGGTGGAAATTTCACTAGTCGCCTCATTCTAAAAAATAGCATGGCCAGATTCAATCCTTTCTTGTTTTTATTTATTCATCCAGTACTTGTAGTTGACAAGCAGTTGCTAAATGCTGGTCAAGGAAGGTCAAGGAAGGTCTCTCAGTGCAAGAGACTTAGGGAGAGAGGAAGGGCCATGATGGGCAGACGAATCAGCATATGCAAAAGAGTCTTAATTTAATTCTTGTAGTCCTGGGCTTGGATGCATTTCTTCATCCCTGTGCTTTCAATTTTATAGCCAGGAAGTGCAAAAGTGAAGGCTTTCATGGTATTGTCAGTCAATCCAAGTTGTACATGTATATCTCTTGATATCTAGATAAACTTTCCAGGGTTGTTTTATTATATGAAAAATGTGCAGTATAGTGAAGTTACCATTACAATGAGAACCTTCAATTTCCACAATTTAGGCCATTTCTGAGCATTATGGCTTAAACTGTTCACGTTGTATGAACAAGAAGTTTCTTATTAAGGAATGGAAGCAGACCATCTTTTATATTCATAGGTAATACTTTTCTCCCCTGTGGAAACAACAGCACATGCATTATGGTTGCTGCTTTTCAGTAGAGATCAGAGATTTCCCTGATGGCCTTGGTACTTTCTTGCCAGATCCAACTTAGGATCAGCAGATCACTTTCTCATTCTGGGGCTACAAGGAGGGAAGGATTGCATTGTCTGAGACAGAGAGGCTGATGGTTGGTTTCTGTAAACACACATATGGGATGGAAGCTCAGGCCTCTCAATTATCCCTGTCCACAGGCTCTATTTTATTAGGGTAGGAAACTACTCAGTATGCTTTTGGATTCACTCAACCAAAAGGAAGCTATTTTAATTGAATGTAATACATATTTATTGACTACCTCAGATGTTTTTATGTTTGGAATATATGCTAAGCACAATGCAAAATACACAGAATGAAATGTATCCCCACTCCCATGTACCCACACATTATAATCTACAGGAATAGTGGTCAATTTGATAAGAATTTAGCAACACAATATACACTTTAAAAAGTGCAAAGTCCTTTTAGAGTTTATAGGGAGAGATTTCAGGAAAAGATCTGAAGCAAATTCCTAGAAAAGAAACTGCTAAAGATAGCATTTTAAAGATAGACAGGATTTTTTTATATGAAAATTTATTTAAATATATTAATCTTGAGTAAATATAGCCCCAGTTATACAAAAATATATTTTGAGTTTCAAATGTCTCCAATTACAATATTCTACAAAACTCTTACACCTTAACATTATAGAAGACTCATTAAATAGCAATAATTGAAGTACTATCTTTAAACTATCTAATAAAAGAAGAAAAGGGAAAATTTAGTCATGAAATTCACTTCTAAACTACATATCTAAAACATTCTCCTAAGAATCTCTCCAGCTTCCATTGAGTGATTGTATTATCACTTAACCGGAGCAATGAAACTAAATGAGAGGAAATTCAAAATTAAAAGAGAAAGAAAAAAGTTCTGTATTTCTGGATCATTAGAAGAGACTTTTTAAATAGTTTTAACAAGAATATTAGACTAGCTAAAACCTCCCAAATAATGTAAATATTTATATAACATATATTTATAAAATATTCTCCTAGGGTTGATAATCCCATCATCTATTTGAGCTCTTGTATAATCATCAAAGAATATCAATAAAACTAAAAAAGAAAAAATTAAAAATTATTTTAGGAGAAAGAAAAACAAACTTGCCATGTTTCTGGATGATTTTAGTGGGCTGCTAACAATGTGAGGGTCATAATTACACTCCCTACAAGCATACTTCATTTTATTGCAATTCACTTTATTGTGCTTCACAGATATTATAGTTTTTACAAATTGAAGGTTGTGACAACTCTGTTTCAGGAAAGTCTGTTGGTACCATTTTTGCAACAGCATCTGCTTACTTCCTGTCTGCCTATTACATTTTGGTAATTCTAATAATATTTCTAACTTGTGCATTAATATTTTATCTGTTCTGTTCTGATGAATTATGATCAGTGATCTTTGGTGTTATTTTTATCATTGTTTAGGGCCACCACAAACCACAACTATATAAGATGGCAAACTTAACAGATAAATGTTGTGTGTTCTAACTGCTCCATCAACCAACCCTTCCCCTTTCTTTCTCCCTCTCCCTGGGCCTCCCTATTCCCTAACACACAATAATATTGAAATTAGGCCAATTAACAACACTACAATGACCTGTAAGTATTCAAGATAAGGGGGGAGTCACATGTCTCTCATTTTACTTATTTATTTTTTTGTCTCTCACTTTAAACCAAAAGCTTAGAAATGATCAAGCTTAACCAAGGAAGGCATGTTAAAAGCCAAGAGAGGCCGAGCACTAGGCTCCTGAGCCAGTTTCCCAAGCTGCAAATGCAAAGGAAAAGTCCTTGAAGGAAATGAAAAGTGCTACACCAGTGAACATGCAAACGATAAGAAAGGGAAGCAGCCTTATATGATCTGTAGAAAGTTTGCATGGTCTGGATAGATCAAAGCTCCCATAATAGTTGCTTGAGCCTTCATATGAAAGCTATAAATTAGCTCTATATTAGGGCTGAGTACATTGGATACTTACACAATTATGATTTAATAAAATTATTAAAAAAATAAAAAAAATAAAATGCAAAAAAAAAATTAATGTTAAACTTAAATTAATATTATTTAAGCAGCACAAACATAAAACTACCTATAAATGCCTTATGCTTATAGCTCTTATACAGCTGCAAAGCTAAAACAAATATATAAATTAAATGCAAACAGACCTACAAAACTAATAAAATCCAAATTAGCAACATTAATTTAATGTGATGGATGATACTCCTTGGCAGAAACTAAATCACTGCTCATAAAGTGTAGCAAGCACTGACTGCCGATACGGGGGTTCTTTTGAGTTAGATGTTCCTAGCTGATAGTTTGCCGAGTGAAAACCCTGTCCCGTTACCATTTTCTCTCTCCTTGGTGACATTTTTGACCTTCACCTTTGACCTTCATTGCTGATGTGTTAAGATTGCTCTTTCCCACTGGCTCAAGACAATTCAGGTTTCACTACTTGGTTCCAAGGAGGTTATAAACACAACCACAAGTGCTCAAGTGTGCAGTAGGTGATGCAGAAAATACATAGAAGAATTTAGAAGAGGCTAATGTAAAAGCATTAAAATAAAAAGTTTCAGGCTGGGAGTGGTAGCTCACACCTGTAATCCTAGAATTACAGGGAGGGTGAGGCAGGTGGATTGCTTGAGCTCAGGAGTTTGAGACCAGCCTTAGCAAAAGCAAGATCCCGTCTCTACTAAAAACAGAAAAAATAGCTGAGTGTTGTGGCTGGTGCCTGTACTTGGGAGGCTGAGGCAGGGAGATTGCTTGAACCCAAGAGTTTGAGGTTGCTGTGAGCTATGATGCCACCGCACTCTACAGAGGGTGACAAAGTGAGACTCTGTCTCAAAAAACACATAAAGGAAAACTAAATAAATAAAAAAATGTTTGAGAGGAAACTCACAAACCTGCAAGGATATGTCCATGCCAAATGTCTGGGATGAGACTTGGATTAGTGGTTTAGGTTAGTGGGTTCTGTGGGTGTCCATTTATTTCTGGATTTCTTCGCTTATGAAATGAAGATCCCTCCCCTGCCTAAGGCACAAGCCTGTGGTGAGGAGCATTGAAGTGGAATATCTAACATTGCATTGAAAACCATAAATCCGAGGTGGTGTTTTCCAGCCTGCATTGTTTCTCCCTGCGCCTTCAAACTCTGCGAATTTGTGTGCTGAAGTTCTCACCCCTAGGGCACTTGATGTGACTCTTTGGAGATAGGACCTTTAAAGAAGTAAGTGAAGGAACATGAGGCCATGTGAGGAGAACTGGTGTCCTTATCAGCAGAGGAGACCAGGACACAGATGTGCACAGGGGGAGACTGAGTGAAGACACAGGGCGGAGACGACGTCTTCAAGACAAGCAGAGGAGCTTCGGAGGAAGTCAGCCTTGCTGACACCTGGACTTGCGAGGAAATGAATTTCTGTTGTTTAAACCAGCCGGGCTGTGGTGCTTTGTGATGACAACCCTAGCAAACTAATGAAGTGGTAAAACTGGCAAGTTTTGAAGGCTGGAGAATTGATGAGTAGAATATCTAGGTTGCGAGGCTAGCAGAGTTGTTTTCCCATCCCCTGGGGCAGTAATTTTACTATTCTGAATTTACTTTCTTTGAGATGGGGAGATTTGCAGGTGTTCTGTCTTATCACTCTGGTAGACATGTGGCGTGCCCAACGTCATTGGCAAAATAGGCTGTTAAGTACCCCAGACCTATTACTTGTGAGTAAGGCAGCCTGGGCAACTTGCTCCCTGAGTATTTGGTGACTTACTGATTCTTTAAGTCCGCTCTCAAGCCTCATATCATTCATTCATGCATGCTTGCCTGCATTCATTCAGTAATTCTCTTTCTACTCTGAGACATCCACTATAATGAGTAAATGCTACAGTCACAATGGTGAATGAGGCCAACAGAGGTCCTGCCCTCATGGAGATTGACATCATGAGTCTCAACTTGAAATGACTTAAGCAATAAAGACATTTACTCTTTCCCCTAAGAAGAAATCCAGAGAGAGGGCAGTAAGGCTCACTCTGTATTACTAACTCACCTCCCATCTTCTTAGCCGTTCTTCAGATGTGTGTGCTCATGTGATGTAGCTCAGGTCATTGAGCCATAAATGAAACTGCTCTGGGGTTCCTGGAACAACTTTTACACAACTTTGTCTCTTTCCCTGTCTTTGCTCCTGGACTGGGATGAGATGGTTGGAGATGTAGCAGCCATATTGTGACCTGGAGGCAAAGGCTATGTTATGGATGGGATTGACCATATCTGTTTGCTCCCCTCTTCTTGTAAGGGGATTATATGCTGTCCTCTTGCCATGCAGCTTGCAAAGATGCTCTGTGGAAGGAGCATATGCCCCTTTACAGTGTGAGACTTAGGCTGTGCAAATATATGACTACTTGCTGGAGGCAGCCACACCCTCTGGGATAAGCATCCTGTTGTCCTTCATTCACTTTTAAGGAACAAGCCCGGCTTACTCTCCATCTTTGAAAGGGGTTACGGTCTAGGTTCAAATGTCAACTCTGCTACTTTTTTTATTGTGTGACCATGGACAAATCAATATATCTCATTGATATATCTTTGTTCTTCTTTAAAATGGGGTTAATAAAGCTTGTCTGGATATCATGATGTGCTTAGGGCATGGAGTGCCTATTTAGGGAGCCATGTTTTTAAATCAGTACATAATACTGTTAGTACATATTTATGGAGTACACATAATATTTTTTACATCTCTGCCTGAGATGTGTAATAATCAAGTTAGGGTATCCGTCACCTCTTGTATCACTTGTACGTATTGGGACTATTGTGTGCCATCTCTTCCGGCTGTTTTATGATATACGGCACATTGTTGTCCCTACTCTGCTGTGGGACATCAGCTCTTATTCCCTCTCTCTGCGTGTTTGTACCCATTCACCTGCCTCTCTCATCCCCACGCCCACCCCTCTACTCACAACCTTCCCGGCTCCGGGTAGCTATTATTCTATCCTCTGCCTCTGTGAGATAATTTGGTTTTTAGCTCCCATGCGTGAGCGAGAACATGATATTTGTCTTTCTGTACCTGGCTTATTTCACGCAACATAATGGCCTCCATTTCCAGCCATGTGGCTGTACGTGACAGGAGTCCACTCTTTTGCATGGCCATGTGGTGTCCCCTTGTGTTATGTGGCACATTTTCTTTGTCCATTCGTCCATTAATGGGCGCTTAGGCAGATCCGTGTATCAGTAAACACAGGGCAGGTGTCCCTGCGATGTGCTGCTTTCCTCTCCTTTGGTTAAATGCCCAGTAGAGGGAAGGAGAGCTGGATCACATGGCAGTTCTATTTTTACTTTGTTGAGAAATCTTCGTGCTGTTTTCCATAACATTTTCCCTTCTCATTGTCTCCAAGGTGGGCATAGGATTTTGGGGAGGGGGACAGGAAGCTGCAGGGTCTCCTAGAGGATGAAGTGTCCCTAGGCAGTGCTGAGGGGCCACCGGACAGTAGACCAGGGAGAGGGGTATGACCCCTCAGCACCCCTCCCCCAACCCTCCCGTGCCTCCTCTTGGCCCAGGACAACATAAATGGTCTTGAAAGGTGCTGCTCGCTTAAAAGCAGAGGGTGTGCACACACCTCAAAAACGGTGCCATTTGCAATTGAGAGGGTTTGTGTTAGAGAAAGTGCCAAGTTCCTCTGCCCGCCTCACGGGATGCACAAAGATACACTCTGGGAGAAACTATTTAAAGAGAAGCAAACGTGAGACGGGCGATCACTTAGAGCCCAAACAAAGCCGAGCTTTGCAGCTTCCTGAGCATCTGTGCTGCGTGTGCCAGCCAGAGTAACTCAACACAGCACAGGTCCGTGTCTGCGGCCTGTTACTGGAGATGACCCACATTCTGAGATTTCTGCCCCAACCCCCCATATTACACCATTATTCTCTTGGGTCAAGCTCTGTCCTCAATAAACACTTCTTTCAAAATTCTGTAGGGTGGGGGCAAACCCAGTACAAAACTTAAAAATTTCTGAATTTCACATTGGATTGGAGAGATGGCCCTCTGGCATTTCTTGGAACATGGGGCTCAGGAACCCTAAGGTGGGACTAAGGGACAAGGGGATGCTTTATCTTCAGCAAAGCCTCTCCTCTCTCCATAGAAGCATCCTGGCTTGTAGCTGCTCTGCTTGGTCTGTCATGGTTCCCATCTCTCTGCCCCAGGACCTTTGCACATGCTGTCCTACCCGCCAAGCATCCTCCTCCTCAATCAATCAATCCCTGTTCACCATTCAGATTTCAGTGGTTGTACCACTTCCTCAGAGAGCCTCCCTTCATTCCTAGTCCCCAAAGTACCAGACTATACATTCCCCTCATACTCGCTGGGGGCACTGCTAACAAACACCATATCAGTCATTGTTTTTTTTTAATAATTTTATTAAATCATAATTGTGTACATTGGTGCAATCATAGGGCAGAATGTGCTTCATATACAATCAGAAACATTTTGATCGTACTGTGAGAGATAGCCCTCACAGCATTTTTTAAATCACTATA
>CAUYRH010120572.1:0-19335 GCA_963574655.1 Perodicticus potto | reverse complement strand
TAAGGCGCCAGCCACGTACACCTGAGCTGGTGGGTTCGAATCCAGCCTGGGCCCGCCAAACAACAATGACGGCTGCAACCAAAAAATGGCCAGGCGTTGTGGTGGGTGCCTGTAGTCCCAGCTACTTGGGAGGTGGAGGCAAGAGACTCGCTTGAGCCCAGGAATTGGAGGTTGCTGTGAGCTGTGATGTCATAGCACTCTACCCAGGGTGACAGCTTGAGGCTCTGTCTCAAAAAAAAAAAAAAAAGAAAGAAAATAAACAACTCCAAATAAATTGGGCAAAATATTTGAATAGACACTTCATAAAATAAAATATACAAATAGCCAAAATGCACATGATAAAACACTCATCATTAGTTATCAGAAAAATCTTAATTCAAACGACAATGAGATACTTCTACACACCTACTAGAATGGTTAAAATAGAAAAGTCTGATATCACCAAAAGTGTCAAGGATATGGACCCCCCCCTCCGGAATTCTCATACATAGCTGATGGGTATGGAAAATGGTATAACCCCTAAGGCAATTTTTTTTTTTTATAAAAGTAAATATACATCCACCATACAACCTAGTAATTTCAATATTAAGTAATTATTTAGGAGAGATAAAAACATGTATGTTCACAGGCGGTGCCTGTGGCTCAGTCGGTAAGGTGCTGGCCCCATATACTGAGGGCGGCAGGTTCAAATCTGGCCCAGGCCAAACCGAAACAAAAAAATAGCCGGGGGTTGTGGCAGGTGCCTGTAGTCCCAGCTGCTCGGGAGGCTGAGGCAAGAGAATCGCTTCAGCCCAGGAGTTGGAGGTTGCTGTGAGCTGTGTGACGCCATGGCACTCTACTTAGGGCCATAAAGTAAGACTCTGTCTCTACAAAAAAAAAAGTATGTTCTAGGATGTTCTTAGCTTTACTAGTAATAGCCAAAATCTAGAAACAATTCATTTCTATCATAGACAAATGGAAGACAAACTATGGTATATCCATTTAACAGAGACCTACGTAGCAATAAAAACATACTATTGGCCCTGTGCAGTGCCTAACACCCCATAATCCCAGCACTTCGGGAGGCTGAGCTGGGAGGATCCCTTGAAGTCAGGAGTTCAAGCCTACAGTGAGCTACGATGACACCTCTACCCTGGGCAACAGAGTGAGACTGTCTGAAAAATAAAATATAAAATAAAATAAAATATTTTAAGGAAACTCCCAAATAAACTATTGATGCGTGGATACATTTCAAAAGCATTGTTATATTGAGTGAAAGAAGCTAAACACAAGAGTGTACATGCTGTATGATTCCATACACATAAAACTCTAGAACATGCAAACTAATCTACTGCGGTAGAAGACCAAAAAGTGAGTACCTGGGACTGGGGCAGGAGTAGTGGGGAAGGGCTGTGAAGGGCCACAAGGAGCTGGCAGGTGGCTCCCACCTGTAATCCCAACACTCTGGGAGGCCGAGGCAGGTGGATTGCTTAAGCTCAGAAGTTGAGACCAGCCTGAGCCAGAGCAAGACCCCATCTCTAGTAAAAATAGAAAAACTAGCTGGGCCTTGTGGTTGGTGCCTGTAGTCCCAGCTACCCAGGAGGCTGAGGGAAGAGAATTGCTTGAGCCCAAGAGACTGAGGTTGCTGTGAGCTATGATGACTTCATGGGACTCTGCCCAGGGCTACTGAGTGAGACTTTATCTTAAGAAAAAAGGAAAATAAAAAAAGAAAGAAAAGAAATATGGGAGTGAATGGCATCTGCCAATTTTTTCTCAACCATTCGGGTGCCTCAGTTTACATTGACACAGAAATATTCCCTTTTAGCATTCAAATTACACGTACATGATTTGTGACTGTAAACACCTATAAATAAATTTCTCACACTTCCATGGAAATATTGCCAAACTCTGAAATTTAAAATTAACACATGTGCATCCTGGTGATAGATCCTTAATTAGAGTTATCTCCCTATAGAACTTTCTTTTCCTAAATAGCATGTCTTACAAGCATGATTTGAATTTCTAATATTGGACTTTTTCTAGTACAGAAAATATACTACTTTGTGGCAAGGGGATTATATCAGAAACTATTGTTTCTGTTGTACTTTTTGGAAAGTACTAATAAATGCCCTGTTTCGGCAGCTCTGACACTTTGCACCCTCTTTACGTCAGCTTCCCATGCAAAGTTCTTTCTTTTCATTCTTTCCCTTCTGGTTACTTCTTCAGCTTCGGAAGAGCAGGCTCTTTCTGATGTGGAGAGAGACATGGGGCAGATGAGGGTGTGGCACTAATTCCGTCAGGGGATGAAGAATAATGGTGTAAGCTTGGTAAAGGCTTCCCTTTCAGGGACTTGGCAGCAGGGACAGTCCTTGAAAAGCAGCCCTCAGGTGCCCTCGGCTGGCTTCTCAGTCTTGTGTAATTCTAGGAGAAGATTCTGCTCTGGGCTATCGCTCTCCAAAGCGTGAGAATGAGGCCTTCTAGCTCCTTTTACAGGATTTAGGAGGATAAAATGGTTCAAAGTTTTAAGGATTCACCTGAGGTTTAAATACTATTTCCTAGAAAGTCTCTTAAACATAGTGTGTATTTCTTCTGCTTTTTTTTTTAAAGTATGAAATTCTAAAGGCATTCACATCCCATCTTTAATCTCTAGTTAAAGCCAGCTGCACTGAGGCCGGGTGTGATGGCTCACGCCTATAATCCTAGCACTCTGGGAGGCTGAGGTGGGTGGATTGCCTGAGCTCACAGGTTCCAGACTAGCCTGAGCAAGAGTGAGACCCTGTCTCTAAAAATAGCTGGACATTGTGGCCCGCACCTGCAGTCCCAGCTATTTGGGAGGCTGAGGCAAGAGAATCAGTTGAGCTCAGGAGTTTGAGATTGCTGTGAGCTGCGACGCCATAGCACTCTACCCAGGGTGACAAAGTGAGACTCTGTCTCAAAAAAAAAAGTTAGCTGTACTGAACCCCAGGTGATAAGGCCAAATGCAACCCAAGAGATCATCCCATTTTGTAAGTAAAGCAAGCCCCAAGGTGAAGGGACCTACGTCCCAAGACTCAGACCACACCCCAGACTCTCGCTCGGGTTTCCCAGTCTCAGCACTGCTGCTATGTGGGATAGCAGATTCTCTGCTGCTGTGTGCGATGAGAGATTCTCGGATGCGGGGCCGCCTAGTGCACTGGACGGTGGCAGCAGCCCTGGCCTTTGCTCACTAGATACCCGCAGCCGTCCCCTCACCCCTGCTGTGGCAATCGAAAACGTCTCCAGACACTGCCAAATATCTTCCGGGGGACAAAATCACCCCGGGTTGAGAACCACTGTTCTCGCAATTCCCCTGGCCCCTGCCCACAGGGACGGCCAGCTGTAAGGACAGTGGCTCCTCTGCACAAGTGCACCTTCCCGAGCTCAGTCCTCCCAGGCGGCTGCTAGCCGAAGCCAGTCTCTCTCACCAGACCCCTCCTCAGAGAGAGGGCGCAGCGGGTTCACCGGCCCCCAGGAGTCAGGAACTCGCCTCTGGTTTCACAGTTCTCCATCCTGTCTCCCTAGCTCCTCCTGAGCTGCCCAAGAGTAGAGGCATGTCCTCCCTGACTGGCCCAGTTTATCCCAGGATTGGCCCTACTGCTGCTGGTGCCAGGGACGAAGCAGAAACGAAATACATGCTGTTGGCCTCACAGCTCCTGGGCGAGGCCCGGCTGTTTCCCACAGAAGGCAGAGCTGCTCCGATCACGCACGTGAGCATCAGAGCGGACGAGAACGAAGTAGAACCCAGAAAATGACTGCTGGTCAGTCGCCTCTGCGGCTCACTGTCCATTCGGTCATTGTGAGACACAAGGTAGGCTGGGCTGGGCACAACCAAGCTGAGGAGGCCGAGCCTCTGAGATGGACGCTCCTTTTGCTTTACTTGGAGTAAAAAGGCCAAAGCAGTGAAAGCAAGATGTTCCTGAGATTCGCAAATAGATAGACCATGTGAGTAGGGTCTGAGGGCAGCCTGCCTCGGAGGAAACTAGCCATGGAGGGGCACCCTATTGGCCAGGAGGTGTTTTGTGGGAAGAAAGGATAAACTCTGCGCTTAAGGAACTCAGTAATGATGAAAGAGGCTCATTCATTTCATTCACTCACTCATTCGTTTTGTGACTCATTGAATAAATACTCAGGAAGAATGTACCAAAAATAGATACAAAGAACAAATTGCTGCAGAACAATGCTGCCGAGGAAGCATCAAGAGTGTCTGTCTAGGGAACTTGTCCTAGAAAATGGCATTTGAAATGGAATAGGACAAAATTTGACTCCAAAGAGAATGAATAGCATTCCCCTCAGGGAAAATGACAGGTGCACGTGGATGTTCTGGACAGAAATGTGTTACTAGGCACGAAGGTAGAAGCTGGACCTGTGCTCACTTTCTGTTGAGGTTTCTTTCTTTCTTTTCTTTTCTTTTTTAGAAAGAAAACTCTGGGCTCGGCACCTGTGGCTCAACGGGCTAAGGCGCCAGCCACGTACACCTGAGCTGGCGGGTTCAAATCCAGCCCGGGCCCACCAAACAATAATGACAGCTGCAACCGAAAAATGGCCGGGCATTGTGGCGGGCACCTATAGTCCCAGCTGCTTGGGAGGCAGAGGCAGGAGACTCGCTTGAGCCCAGGAATTGGAGGTTGCTGTGAGCTGTGATGCCATGGCACTCTATCCAGGGTGAGAGCTTGAGGCTCTGTTTCCAAAAAAAAAAAGAAAGAAAACTCTGTTGCCCTGGGTTGAGTGCTGTGGCGTCATCATAGCTCACAGCAACTTCTAACTCTTGGTTTCAAATGATCCTCCTGCCTCAGCCTCCCCAGTAGATGGGTCTATAGGCACCTGCCACAATGCCTGGCTATTTTTAGAGACAGGGTCTCACTCTTGCTCAGGCTGGTCTTGAATTCCTGAGCTCAAGCATCTGCTGAAGTTTCCCATATCTGAGAGATCCCACTCCATTTCCCAAAGACAGGATAAAAGCAGCAGTATTGATGGTAATATTCTGGTGAACTCTGAAGGGCTGGGTTTTCCAAACACACAATAGAATATCACCTTAAGGCCCAACACAGGTAAGGCTGAGTTCATCCATTTTTATACCACAGGTAAAAAGCTCACCCACGCCACAGCCAAGGACAAAGTGCTCACAGCCGCCTACCTTTTATCTTTCCTGTTATGGATGGAATATTTATGTTGCCCCCAAATTCATATGTTGAAGCCCTAATCCCGATATAGCTATATTTGGATATAAGCCTCCAAAGAAGTAATTAAGTTAAATGAGGCCATAAAGGTAAGAACTCGATGTGATGAGATTAATGGTCTTATAATAAGAGACATGAGAAGCCTGGGTGTGGTAGCTCATGCTGGTAATCCTGGCACTCTGGGATGCTGAGGCTGGTGGATTGTTTGAGCTCAGGAGTTCAAAACCAGCCTGAGTAAGAGTGAGACCCTGTCTCTAAAAATAAATAAATAAATAAATAACAGGGCGTTGTGGCAGATGCCTGTAGTCCCAGCTACTTGGCAGGCTGAGGCAAGAGAATTGCTTAAACCCAAGAGTTTGAGGTTGCTGGAGCTATGACATCATGACACTCTATGGAGGGTGACAAAGTAAGACTCTGTCTCAAAAAATAAAAAAGACAGGCCGGCCCCCTATACTGATTGTGGCAGGTTCAAACCCGGCCCCGGCCAAACTGCAGGAAAAAAATAGCTGGGTGTGGTGGCAGGCGCCTGTAGTCCCAGTTACTCGGGAGGCTGAGATAAGAGAATCGCCTAAGCTCAGGAGCTGGAGGTTGCTGTGAGCTGTGTGACGCCACGGCACTCTACCAAGGGCGACAAAGTGAGACTCTGTCTCTAAAAAAATAAAATAAAAAATAAAAAAGACAAAAGAAAAAGAGACACTAGAGAATTTCTTCTTTCTCTTTCTCTCTCTCTGCACGTGTGTGCGCCAAGGAAATGCCATGTAAGCACATAGCAAGAAGGTGGCCATCTGCAAGCCAGGAAGTGAGCCTTCACCCAGGACCAACCATGCTATCTCCTGACCTTAGACTTCTGGCCTCCAAAACTATGAGAAAACAAATTTCTGTTGTTGAAGCTACTAAGTCTGTGGTATTTTATTATGGCAACCCAGAGAGACTAAGACATTCCCTCTGCCCCATGAGCTTGGTCGACCCAGGGCCTTCAGGAAACTCAACCCCAGGTACCTCGGCCTTCCTACATCACGGATATTACATCCTTGAGTAGTTATGTTCTTCTTCACCCGACCCTCCCATTTAATCTCTATGAGGTAGTAATACTGTTATCTTCATTTCCCAGATGAGGAAATCAAAGCTCAGAAAAGTTAATCAAATTGCCCAACTTAAGACCAACCTAAGTGAAGGAGCTAAAACTAGAACACAGGTCTGCAAGGCTCTCGGAGATCACCTGCCTTACACCTGCACGGGATCTTCCTTGGCGTATTTTACTTTTGTCCCTAATCTCTGACTGTCTAGCTTATTCCTTCATTAGTGCTGCACTGGGGGATGTTTGCTCCCCAGTGTTGGAGGTGGGGCCTAATGGACATGTTTGGGTCATGGAGGTGAATCCCTGTGAATGGCTTCATGCTGTCCTCAGAGGAATGAGTGAGTTCTCACTCTTAGTTCCTGAGAGAATTGGTTGTTGAGAAAAGCCTAGACCTCCTCAACCCTCTCTCTGCTTCCTCTCTCACCCTGAGATCTCTGCATGTGCACACACGCCCACGCGCGCGCGCGCGCGCACACACACACACACACACACACACACGGCTCCTCTTCACCTTGTGTTGTGAGTGGAAACAGCCTGAAGCCCTCACTAGAAGCAGAAGCTGATGCCATGCTTCCTGTACAGCCTGCAGAACTGTCAGCCAAATAAACCTCTTTCCGTTATAAATTACCCAATCTCAGGCATGTTTTCATAGTAACACAAATGGACTAAAGCACGTGTCCTAGGCTGTTTGTTACCCATAGGCAGAGCTTCTGTACTCCAGGCTTTCTCTCCTGGCTGAACTGCCTACGCACTGGTGCAAACTCAGACACACTGATCTGGCATCTGAGTCCAGCCCAGCCTCTCATGTGTCACCCTCTGCCCATCCCTGCCTGCAGGGTAATGCTCTGGGCTTGGTTATCTGCTTGGTTCCCAGGTCCAGTTCTTGCTTAGGCTGGTCTGAAACTCTTGACCTCAAGTGATCTTTCCACCTCAGCCTCCCAGAGTGCTGGGATTACAGGCATGGGCCACCATGCCTGGGCTGACCCCTGAGGTTTAAATAGGCCTAGGAGTACTCTGATGAAGACTTCATTTCCCAGCTTCCCTTGAAGCCATCTGCGTCCATGAGACTGTATTTTGGCCAATGAGCTGTACATGAAGATAACTGCATGACAGCTTCTGTTCCCGTTCCCTCTTTCTTTTAAACATTTCCCTTCCCACTGGCTAGAATGTGGAAAACAGCCAGTACTTATGCAGCCATGTTAGCTGCTAAGGTGGACGCCAGTTGCTGAGGACACCCAAACAACAAAAGAAATGAAACCCTAGACTGGCAAGTTTATGAGTTGGACTGTTCACTTCTGGATTCATTTTACCTGAGAGAGAAATAAATTTCACTCTTCATTAAGCTATGATTGTGGGTTTTCTGTCACAGCTGCAGTAAGTCGTAACTAATATAATAGATAGCACTTATACTTTCTCTTGCTGGAAAATAATTTTTTTTTTTGAGACAGAGCCTCAAGCTGTCACCTGGGTAGAGTGCCGTGGCATCACAGCTCACAGCAACCTCCAATTCCTGGGCTTAAGCGAGTCTTCTGCCTCCACTTCCCAAGTAGCTAGGACTACAGGCACCCGCCACAACATCCAGCCATTTCTTGGTTGCAGCCATCATTGTTGTTTGGCGGGCCCAGGCTGGATTCGAACCCGCCAGCTCAGGTGTACATGGCTGGCGCCTTGGCCAGTTGAGACACAGGCACCAAGCCTGGAAAATAATTTTAAGCTTAAAATTTGCAGGACTAGTACAGAGAACTCTAGTAGACCCTTAATTCAGAACGACCAATTATGAACATTTTGCCACATTTGGTTTATCGAATCTCTCTTTTTTTCTCTTCTCTCTCTCTTACACACACACACACAATTTTCCACCATTTGAAAGAGAACTGCAGACATCATGCTCCTTAATTCTTACAAACTTTAACATGTATTTCCTAAGAACAAGGACAAAAGTTCCCAGATAACCACAGTTAGCACCTATTAGTACCTAATCTATAGCTCACATTTCAACTTCACCAGTTATCTCAATAATGTCTTTTCTAGTCTAGGACCCAATCAGGCCCACCCACTTATTTCTTATGTCTCAGATATCTCTTTTTAAGAGCGTGTTTTGTTAAAAAGAAAGAAAACAAAAAGATGTCATATTGTTTACATATGTAGTCTATTGCCACTTGACCTCCTTAATCTTCAAAAGTCATGAATCTGCCCTTCTCCTGACCTCCGGCTCCATCCAGACGCCGGAACACAGCAGGTTTTTGCCACACAAGCCCCTCCCCCTGCTGCTTCCAGGAGTCTGGTCCATGAGAGTCACCGTGAAGGCCACCTTCTTACAGCATTAGAATTCTCACCTGCACAGCAGCTCCAGAGTGGGCAATACATGACCTATCATGTACATCATTTCTAATAGTCACTTGAGAGAATTGATGCCCTAGAAAAAATTGCACCTGCTGTTGACAAGAGCTGGGAACTTGGATCATTGAAGCCTCTCTAATGTGAGCAGCCAGTAAACAGTTGCTGTGTCTTATTCCAATACAGTGTCAACTACTATCTTATCATGTATTTGATAAAGGTGGCTTAGGAGATGAGACTTATTCCTCTTGAGAATTTATTTTCTCTCTCTTTCCTTTTGATGCAGGACAAGGCGGCCCTATGACCTGCCGCCTTGGCCCTGGCGGTGCTGAACCTGAGTCAGATAGAGGAACAGCTTGCTGGAAGGGCCAGACACCTGCTGCGGAGACACTGGCTCCTTGCTATCTCCTCCTCCTGATCTTCTGGCTAGGCCATTTCATGTCAGTTTCCAGGGCCTGAGTCTTCATTGGATAGCTGGCTGTAACTGACGAAGACCCACGAGCTAAGAAGTTCTGCAAAAACAACCTCTTGGGACTATATAACCCCCTGAGCAGAGAGCTCAGACGCAGACCTGGCTGGACCTCGGAGAGGGAGCAGGAGAGCTTGTGCCCAGACCTGAAGTGTGGCTTTGCCCTCCAGCCACATCCCCATGCCTTCACTGGTAAGGGAGTTTTAAAAACCCAGCTAAATCTGAGGCCACAACAGGATGACAATCCTTTTTCACCATGCTCAGGTTAAAATCTATTCTCCCCCCAAGTCCCTCATTATATGGCCCCAAGGAGCCCTCCCACCTCCCCCGCCCCACATCCCATGCTGCTTCCTCTGACTCTAACTCGCCGAGCTCCTACCTGTCTACCCCTCCACGTGCCGCCCCCCTCGCTCATCCTTCAGCCTGGAACTCTCCTTTCCAGATCTTCCTTGCTGAAGTCTCACAACATCACCTCCCGGCTCCTTCTCCAACTACCCCATCTAAAGCATCTGCTTTGCCTGCATCTCCTCCTCCTGTTTTGTGGCCACTCATCACTTCCCGGCAGACTGGGCGCTGGGCTACTGCTGTTATCTCCTGCATCAGACTCGGTCCAGGACGCGTCTGCGCTGCACAGACAATTACATCTAACCCAGAATCTCCAGATCTTCTGAAAACTGGGCAGCCTCGGCTCCCTTTCAGAAAGTGTTTCCATAGTTAGTTAAAAATTACTGTAGTAAACAAATGCTTTGTTTTCTTAAAAAAAAAACAATTAAAAAAGAGAGGGTAAGACTGAGAGAAAAAAATAGGAGGCAACCAAATTCACTGCACATAATTTCCATGCTGATTCCACAAACTAACTGTAAAAAGATGTTTTTGTTTTTGTTTTGTTTTTGTAGAGACAGAGTCTCACTTTACCGCCCTCGGTAGAGTGCCATGGCATCACACAGCTCACAGCAGCCTCCAACTCCTGGGCTTAGAGATTCTCTTGCTTCAGCCTCCCAGGCAGCTGGGACCACAGGCGCCCGCCACAACGCCCGGCTATTTTTTTTGTTGCAGTTTGGCTGGAGCTGGGTTTGAACCCGCCACCCTCGGTACATGGGGCCAGCGCCTTACTGACTGAGCCACAGGCGCCGCCCCTGTAAAAAGATGTTTTTGAGATAATCAATTTGAACATGGCTAGGTATTAGATGATATTTAAAAACTACTGTTAATGTTGTCAGAAAAAATAATTGCATGGTGGTTATCTTTTTAAAGTCCTTATCTGTTAGTTATCCATACTGGATATTCACAGGTAAACTCATATATCTGATATTTGCTTTAAAATAATTAGCAAAAACCCAGAACATAGCAAAGAAGCTGAAAAATGTTAATTGTTGACACTGGGGTGGATTCATGGAGGTTTATTACATTGTTCTCTCTGCTTTTGTGTAATTTTGAAATCTTCTAAAAGAAAGATATTTTAAAAGTCACTAAAGCCATAATCTCCAACTCTTAAAACAAGATGTATATGTTTTTTCCATTATCCAATTCAATGCATATTTATTGAAATTCTGCTATGGTAGAAAGTGTGAGAAGTGTGAGGGATATGAAGCTCATAAGACATGTTCAAATATCAAGTATGGACAGGGTAAGTATCTATAGTAGTTTATATTTGGCCACTGGCCATGATAATCCCTGGGCCTTCAGATGCTAGATACGCTGATTAAACCAACTCATGGGATCTGTAGTCCCCCAGCCTTGGTTCTAAGGCTGACTACCTCCACCCTTACTAACCAGGTGATCTTGAACAACCTATGTACTTTCTCTAGGCCTTTGTTTCTTAATTTGTAAAGAGCAGCTAATGGTATTGCTTACCTAGAGTAATCTGAGAAATATGTAAGATATTATGCATGAGTATTTGCAAGATAATAACAGATCTATCCTAGCGCCTGCCACTAACATCTCTGTCTACTTGAGTAAGCCCTTGGTGTGATTAGAAAAAGGTGCCCTTTGCTTGGGCTTGACACCTCCCCAAACAAGGGCAAAGTGTTTGGTGAGCAGACACCAAACTGGGCTGGGCTACCTTGCGAAGGGCTCAATGTGGACTTCACATGCAGGGCCTCTGAAGCTTCCCAGGCTCACCTTGATCCCCACCAGATTTCCTGAGGGGAACAAAAGCTCAAGAGCTTGCCTGCCAGTTAACATACGGGTGAATGTTCTCAGTACTTAAAAATCAGTTGCTTGGTGTTGGCCAGCTTGTGTCTGGGGGTTGCTGTGGCAAGACTACAGGATTTAAAAAGCATCAAGACAGCAGATGCTTTGCAACTAACCCCCCTTTCCCCAAGTACCACACGTCTCACACCCACGCTGCCCCTGCCACCAGCAACCTGCAGCTCACCAGGCTGTGGCCCTGTTAAATATTTCATTCCTCCCAGGCATTCACGCCCGTGATCCCAGCACTCTGGGAGGCTGAGGCAGGTAGATCCCTAGAGCTCAGGAATTTGAGACCAGCCTGAGAAAGAGCAAGACCCTGTCTCTACTAAAAACAGAAAAACTAACAGGGCATTGTGGTGGGTGCCTGCAGTCCCAGCTACGCAAGAGGCTGAGACAAGAGGATGGCTTGAGTCCAGGAGTTCGAGATTGCTGTGAGCTATGATGCTAGGGCACTCTACTCAGGTGGACAGAGAGAGACTCTGTCTCAAAAACAAAAAACAAAAAAACCCAGTTTCATTCCTAGTTCTCAAGGGTTACCAGACAATCTTATTGTTTTATTTTAAAAACATATTCTAATTTCTCCTAAAAAAGTGGTAATAGAGATGGTGACTAATTGTAGATGAATTTGCTGGTTTCAATAGGAATAAAAGTTATTTTATCACTGGAGTTGATTAAACCTTATCTTGTCTTGACACCGCCGTCACCACCTCCTCCTCCTTCTCAGTTAAAAGGCCAACAGTGCTGGCCCCAACAATGAGGCCATTCACTTCAGCATGTATTTTGCCACATCCCAGCTGCAGGCACCAATAATACTTCCTTAGACGGCCACACAAGCACACATCTGCTGTGTAGCTGCAGATGAAGGTGGAATGGGCCTGACTGTGTCGATGGCCACTGTGGGGACACACTGGCCTCACTCACATCAAGTGCTGTACCCAGAGGGAAGGGTGCGTGGTTCACGTGTACCATATTTAGGCATGGACAGACATGGCCTGTAGACATTTGGAAGTCCTGAAAATTCAACTGCATTCTAATTATGGGCTATCTGAAAGGCTGGAGAAATATGTCACAAAGTTGGTGCTTCTGTCAATGTTATGGTGAAGGATCACAGAGAGCTTTCCTCAATATTGTAATCTATATAAATGCTACAGTTTAGGGAGTTTTTTTAAAAAGCAAAACATGCTATAAATGCATATGCACTCATACATACATTTTACACACATGTATGAAATTTTATACATTTCTAAGACTTGAATTACACCAGAAAAGTGAAAGATCAAAAATGCTACTGCAGGTGAGGCGTGGTGGCTCACGCTTGGAATCCCAGCATTCTGGGAGGCTGAGGCAGAGGATCCCTTCATCTCAGGAGTTTGAGACCAGCCTGAGGAAGAGCAAGACCCCATCTCTACTAAAAATAGAAAAACTAGCTGGGCGTCATTGCAGGTGCCTCTAGTCCCAGCTATGTGGGAGGCTAAGGCAAGAAGATGGCTTGAGTCCAAGAGTTTGAGGTTGCTGTGAGCTATGAGCTATGACACCACAACACTCTACCCAGAGCAGCAGACTGAGGCCTTGTCTCAAAAAAAAGCTACCTCAAAGGTCAAGTGAAATCAAAATTCACATACCAAGGTAACTGTGAACAAGCAGAGCATATCACATAGTTTGTCTTGGAATAATCTGATAACTAAGCCTGTTGTCTCCCAGATAGCAGGTGGGGAGATCATTTAATAAAGCGAACAAGATATCTTAAATCAGTACATTAAAGTGTGGTGTGTGACTCTACATTTTCTGAGCCACATCAAACCAGTGATAGATTTCTTTCAAGAGTCTGTCTGAATGTTGGTCCCGAATTGTGCTATGAATAATAACCTCTCCACTCTTCAATACATATTGACTTCTTAAAGAACAAGATGCCTCCACTACTACAGGATTTATATAAAATGAAACTCTTTTTTTTTTTTTTTTTTTTTGAGACAGAATCTCAAGCTATCACCCTGGAGAGAGTGCCGTGGCATCACAGCTCACAGCAACCTCCAACTCCTGGGCTCAAGCGAGTCTCTTGCCTCCGCCTCCCAAGTAGCTGGGACTACAGGCGCCCGCCACAACGCCGGGTCATTTTTTGGTTGCAGCCGTCATTGTTGTTTGGCGGGCCCGGGCTGGATTCGAACCCGCCAGCTCAGGTATATGTGGCTGGCGCCTTAGCCCATTGAGCCACAGGTGCCGAGCCCAGATGAAACTCTTTTAAAGAATTTTGAGATGGAGTGATAAAAAGGGAACAGTTATACACTGCTGGAAGGAATGTAAACTAGCTCAACTTTTATAGAAAACAGTATGGAGATTCTTCAAAAAACTAAAAGTTGATCTACCATTGGATCCAGCACCACCCACTCACTATTGGTTCTCTATCCAAAAAGAAAAGAAAAAAAAAAGTCATCACATAAAAAAGATGTATATAGGCTTGGCGCCTGTGGCTCAACGGGCTAAGGCGCCAGCCACGTACACCTGAGCTGGCGGGTTCGAATCCAGCCCGGGCCCGCCAAACAACAATGATGGCTGCAACCAAAAAATGGCCGGGCGTTGTGGCGGGCGCCTGTAGGCCCAGCTACTTGGGAGGCGGAGGCAGGAGACTTGCTTGAGTCCAGGAATTGGAGGTTGCTGTGAGCTGTGATGCCACAGCACTCTATCCAGGGTGACAGCTTGAGGCTCTGTCTCAAAAAAAAAAAAAAAAAAAAGATGTACATACATATATGTTTATCACAGCACAATGCACAATTGTAAAGATACGGAATCAATCTAAGTGTCCATCACCTGATGAGTGGATAAAGAAAATGTGGTGTATACATAGCACAGAGTACTACTCAGCCATAAAACAGAATGAAATAATGTCTTTCGTAGCAACTTAGATGGAACTAGAGGCCATTGACTTTTGCAGAGTATTTCAGCAATGTAAAAACTAACACCACAGGTGCTCACTTACAAGTGGGGGCTAAATGATGGGCATACATGGTCATATATAGGAGTATCGTGGACTTTAGAGACTCAGAATGGGGAAGGTTGGGAGGGGAGAAGGGATCAAAAATTCCCTAAGGAGGTTTCGTGCTGCAGCAACTCGAGTGGGAACCGCAAGGCCCTGGGCTGGGAGCGGGACATCAGGGATTGTTTTAAGAAAATGGCAGATAGGCCAGGCATGGTGGCTCAAGCCCATAATCCCAGCACTCTGGGAGGCTGAGGCAGGGGAATCCCTTGAGCACAGGATTGGAGACCAGCCTGAGCAAGAGTGAGACCATCTCTACTAAAAGTAGAAAACTAGCTGGGCATCATGGTGAGCACCTGTAATCCCAGCTACTCAGGAGGCTGAGGCAAGAGGATTGCTTGAGCCCAAGAGTTTGAGATTGCTGTGAAATATGATGCCATGGCTCTTTATCCAGAGTAAGACTCTGTCTCCAAAAAAAAAAGGAAAAAAAGTAGCAGACAAACTGGACATGGGGAAATCAGGGAAACTGAGATGCAGGAGAACTCACTGCTGACCAAAGAGACCACTAAGTGAGAACCGAAGGGAAATTTCCTAAGAATCTGAGGATTTCCTGTCCCCATCATCTTTCAGACCCCAGTCATGATGTGGAAGAAGAGCCACCTGCAAGATGAACGTGAGCCACAAGCTGCACTGTGAACCCCAGCAGGCACTCTGTGCTGATGCCACCAGCCTGTGGGTCTTTAAGGGGACCCCTAATTGGACTGCCAAATTCTCTAGTTGGCCCTGGGATATTATAGAAAATTATCTGCATGATTAAGGAAAACAAAACATACCTCGTGGCATGGCAACAAAACAAAACAAAACCCCCTGGGTAACAGGTACACCGACTTCACTACTATACGATTAACATCCATCTAACAACAACAACAAAAACACTTGCACCTCTGGCTCGGCGCCTGTAGCTCAACGGGCTAAGGCGCCAGCCACGTACACCTGAGCTGGCGGGTTTGAATCCAGCCCGGGCCCGCAAAACAACAATGACGGCTGCAACCAAAAAATGGCCGGGCGTTGTGGCGGGCCTGTAGTCCCAGTTACTTGGGAGGCGGAGGCAGGAGACTCGCTTGAGCCCAGGAGTTGGAGGTTGCTGTGAGCTGTGATGCCACAGCGCTCTATCCAGGGTGACAGCTTGAGGCTCTGTCTCAAAAAAAAAAAAATCAAAAACACTTGCACCTCAAATCTATTGAAATAAAGAATTTTGAATAAGTGCTAAATTAGAGCTGGGAAAAGCCAACACTTTGAGAATATATTTTAAAGACTTTTTAATAATGCAATTAAGTCAACCACTATATACCATTATACTTTCTAATTTAAGGAACATAATTTTATACATATTTTTTCTTTTATTTATTTACTTTTATCTTTTTTTGGGGGGGGACAAAGTCTCACTCTGTGCTCTGAGTAGAGTGCCATGGTGTCATAGCTCACAGCAACTGCAAACTCTTGGATTCAGGAAATCCCCTCACCTTAGCCTCCCCAGTAACTAGGACTACAGGCACCTGCCACCAGGCCCAGCTAGTTTTTCTCTTTTTAGTAAAGAGAGAGGATCTTCCTCTTGCTCAGGCTGGTGTTGAACTCCTAAGGTCAAGGTATCCACCTGCCCTGGCCTCTCAGAGTGCTAGGATTACTGGCACTAGTGAGCCATTGCACCCCGCCACTATTTTTTATCTTTGAGCCTAGTCAATTGGTTTTATTTGAGAAAATGGAAAAATTAATATTTTGAGTAATTTCAAAGAAAGTCTCTACAGTATTAATCTCAATCAATCATGATTATCCAAAATGTTTATGATTAAGGTCATTTTCTTCCAAAATGTGCTTCCTCCTGCCTGCCTTTGGTCATTATATCACCATTTACCTTTTCTCTAGTTAGAAAGGCAATGAATACTCTTTGGAAAAATTCAAACGTCACCTATTATCCTACCACACAGAAATGATTACTGAACAATGTAGCATCATGCCAGATGGTTTTTTAGAAAAGCGGTGCTTATTAATTTATTATCTCTTTTGCCTTCTTACTAATAGTATATCATGGAGAACTTTCCTTATAGAAAGAAATACTTAGTTCTATAAGCCCATTTGTGTGTGTGTGGTTGCATAATATGTTATTTTATATATGTAGCACATTTTATTTAATCAATCTCCTACTGTGGGTAAATTAATATAAACAAATGCTACCTCCTTGTACATATATCTTTGCAAAGTTTTCCTGTTTAAAATGTTTACTTACGGCCCAGCATGGCAGCTCACATCTGTAACCCTAGTACTCCTGGAAGCCAAGGCAGGAGGATTGCTTGAGGTCAGGAGTTTAGATCAGCCAGAGCAAAAGCCAGACCCCTGTCTCTACCAAAAATACAAAAACCAGCTGGGTATGGTAGTAGGCATCTGTAAAGGAGGAGGGCGATGTGCTGGAGCAGGAGGATCACTTAAATCCTGGAGTTTGAGGTTGCTGGGAGCTAGGCTGTTTCCAGGGCACTCTAGCCTAGGGTTACAGAAGGAGACTGTTATAAAAAGTTAAAAGCAGCAGGCTATGTTTTCTTTATTTTTTTAAGTCATCATAGATCAATCAAGAATTAAGTAAATGATAAATTGGCAAGCAGTATTAGAAAGTACATGATTTTATATTTCATATTCTCCAAACACTCATATATTTTATCATTTTCTATTTGTCTGAGCCAGAAAATCTGCATAGCAAAATTCTAGACGAAGGGATTTAGGACTATTTTCAACAAGCCCTGCACGCCTAGGTCTTCTTGGGACAGAACTCCGGGCCTGTCTCTATCTCCCTTAATTGGTAATTGTTTATGAAGATTTGAGCAAAGTCTGCAGGGCTCCTTGCCTGCATTTTTCTCTAGGCACTTGCCCTTCTCGCAGTTACTGAAGGGTGGTGGGAGCGTCCACTGCATGGCCATAGTCTTATACTAATCTCAGAGGCAAAGGGAATCCCAGAGATGAGAAAGATCACATGCTAATTCTCAGCATGGCAGTGAGCTGAAAACAAATGACTTGTTCCAGACTCCCTGGGTAAAGTCAAACATGAAAGCTAAGACTTCAAAATAAACATTGTTTCTTTGCCAATTTGTGGGACAGTTTTTGCTCCTTTTGTAATAAAAATTTTCATTCAGATCTTCTTTCCATGTTGCAATTTGCCATTGCATCATACTCAAGTCATTGGTGTATTTTTCAATGGGCTATTTGTTTAGAGATTTTTTTCCTTTTCTTATTGCCAAATTCTGTGAACAATGAATTAGTTCAGTGGGAAACTCTATACCATCTTTGCGGCAAGATCATGTGTGCAATTGTATTCCTTTGTGCTTTCATTGGTTTGTGTTACAAAAGAAAGCATTCTTTTTTTTTTTTTTTTTTTTTTTTGAGACAGAGTCTCAAGCTGTCACCCTGGATAGAGTGCCGTGGCATCACAGCTCACAGTAACCTCCAATTCCTGGGCTCAAGCGAGTCTCCTGCCTCCGCCTCCCAAGTAACTGGGACTACAGGTGCCCGCCACAACGCCCAGCCATTTTTTTGGTTGCAGCCATCATTGTTGTTTGGCGGGCCTGGGCTGGATTCGAACCCGCCAGCTCAGGTGTACGTGGCTGGCGCCTTAGCCTGCTGAGCCACAGGCGCCAAGCCAAAGAAAGCATTCTTAAAATACAAAATTGAAAGCTCAGAATAAGAAGAAATAAAACCCAAATGTGTTCTTTACCCCCCTGAACATTGTGCTGTTCACCTTTTGTATGGAGTCACCAGCTGCAAGGCTTAAGGAACTTGGACAAGGTCATACAACTAGTAGAGCCAAGATTTGAACCCAAATAGAATCTATATTCTTGATATCAGTATGTGGCTAATTTTACCACAAATACTCAGCCATCCCTGTGGTTAAGTCAAAATTTAGAAAATAAGCAGCTTGAATTCAAGAGGAGAAATTTAATCTGAGATCTCCAAACTGACCCTGGGAGGTGGAAGCACACCAAACTGAAAGCTGGAGGTGAAAATGAAGTCTATATCCTAAATAGCAGGTCTGAAAGATTCTGTTCATTCGGGGCATCACCCATAGAAAAACCTAGCTCCGTGCTGGACACCCTACAAAAGTCCACCAGTTACCAAACCCACCAATTGTACAAAGACTCCAATTAAATGGTGTAGGGCCTCACTCGTAAGTAAGAACAAAGATCACCAGACATTTGAGAAAAGAAAAGGTCTAAAATTGAAAAACAAAAACAATAGACTGGGCACAGTGGCTCACACCTATAACCTAAGCACTTTGGGAGGCTAAGGCAGGAGGATTGCTTTAACCCAGGAGTTGCAGGTTATAATGAGCTATTGATGACACCCCTGGACTCTAGGTAAGGGGACAGAGGGAGGCTCTGTCTGAAAAAAACCCATGTAAATAAATGGAAAAAAGAAACTCAGAGGATACATAAACAACACAGAGAAGAAGAAAAGTTTTTAAAAAAATCTATATTTAAGGGGGCACCCATAGCTCAGTAATTAGGGCACCGGCCACATGCCCTGGAGCTGGTGGGTTCAAACCCAGCCTGGGCCTGGCTAAAACAACAACAACAAAAACAGCTGGGTCTTGTGGTGGGAGCCTGTAGTCCCAGCTACTCGGGAGTCTTAAGCAAGAGAATTGAGGTTGCTGTGAGCTATGACAACATGGCATTCTACCGAGGGCAACAAATTAACAGAATATGAAGACTACTTTTCAGGGGGAAGTTAACTTAACTGTACAGGTAGATTAACTAGTTTAGGTAGATGAAAACTTGTTGTCCTAAGGAATTTGTGCAACCTTGAACGTGCAAAATGTTAATTCCCTTAATGAAATGATAGTTTTTTTTATTTTTATTTTTTTTTTATTTTTTTTTGCTTTTTTATTTCAGTTTGCTTGCTCTCTTAGTTTCCTTGTTTTTTTTTTTGTGGGTTTTTTTTTTTTTTTACATTGTCCTTGCTTGTAGTGATTCTTCTTGCCAGTTGCCTCCCACATTAGCTGGGATTACGGGTGCCCACCACAACACCCGGCGGTGTTTTGTGTTGGTGGTGTGTTGGTGGTAGAGACGGGGTC
>CAUYRH010120571.1:0-19369 GCA_963574655.1 Perodicticus potto | reverse complement strand
AAAATACTGACATTCTTCAGAGAATTTTAACAGGACCCAAAGTCTCATAATATTTAAAATGTCCAGAACACAATTCAGCAATAGCTGGCAGACAAAGAAGCAGGAAAATGTGCAAGAAAAAAGATAATCACAGGCTCGGCGCCTGTGGCTCAACGGGCTAAGGCGCCAGCCACATACACCTGAGCTGGTGGGTTCGAATCCAGCCCGGGCCTGCCAAACAACAATGACGGCTGCAACCAAAAACTGGCCGGGCGTTGTGGCGGGCGCCTGGAGTCCCAGCTACTTGGGAGGCAGAGGCAGGAGACTCGCTTAAGCCCAGGAGTTGGAGGTTGCTGTGAGCTGTGATGCCACAGCACTCCCTCCAGGGTGACAGCTTGAGGCTCTGTCTCAAAAAAAAAAAAAAAGAAAAGATAATCACAGATGAATACCAACTCCAAGATGACCTAGATGTCGTCATTACTAGACCAAGACTTTTTTTTTTTTTTTTTTTTGAGACAAAGTCTCACTATGTTGTCCTGGGTAGAGTGGTATGGCATCACAGCTCACAGCAATCTCAAACTTTTGGGCTTACATGATTCTCTTTCCTCAGCCTCCCACATAGCTGGGACTACAGGCACCCACCACAATGCCCAGCTATTTTTTTGTTACTGTAGTCATTATTGTTTACCTGGCCCTGGCCATGTTCAAACCCACCAGACCTGGTGCATCCTTGCACTGAGCTATGGCGCTGAGCCTAGACAAAGACTTTAAAGCAGTTATCATTACTATGCTCCATGAAGTTCAAGTGAATACTCCTGAAGGAAATGGAAATAGAAAAAGAAAAACATAGATATTTTAGAAAAGTACACTTTCTGAAATTTTAAAAAATCACTAGATGGGATCAATAGCAGAATAGACAACAGAAAAAAAAAAAACAGTGATAGAACAATAGACATTATCTAATCTGGAAATTACCAAGGTTTCAGAGGAACGTTACATAAAAGGGTCAATTCACTAAGAAGACCTAACAATCTTAAATGTGCACGTGCCTAACAACAGACTTCAAAATACATAAAGCAAACCAATGAACTAAAAGGGTAAAGAGACAAAGTGACAAACTTATGATTCCACTTAAGTGGGAAAGGTAAAACTTTAGATACAAAGAACAGAACAGAGGATGACAAAGGTAAGGATGAGGGGAGAGTTTGAATGCAAAGGTTCACTAGGAGGCAACTTAGGGGGAGGAACTTTTCTGTATTCTGCATGTGGTGGTGGTTATAGGAATCCATGCAAATATTAAAATTTATGGAAGCACACACCCGCCTCGAACCCCCACAAAAGTGAATTTTATTTGTATGGAAAGTTAAAGTTTTTAAAAATCAAGGAAACTGCACACACAAACTTGGATATCTGGCCTTTCTTGAAAAATCAGGTTTGGCAACACTGGGCCCATATTCTCCCACCCCGACAGTGGTGGTCAGCCAACTTTTTATTTATTTTTTATTTTTTTTTGAGACAGAGCCTCAAGCTGTCACCCTGGAGAGAGTGCTATGGCATTACAGCTCACAGTAACCTCCAATTCCTGGGCTGAAGCGAGTCTCCCGCCTCTGCCTCCCAAGTAGCTGGGACTACAGGCGCCCGCCACAACACCTGGCCCATTTTTTGGTTGCAGCCGTCATTGTTGTTTGGCGGGCCCGGGCTGGATTCCAACCCGCCAGCTCAGGTATACGTGGCTGGTGCCTTAGCCCATTGAGCCACAGGCGCAGAGCCCCAGCAAACTTTTTAGAAAGTGATGCTCTCTAGCTCACACTGTCACCCCCACCTTCTCACCTCCACACCTGCGCTGCCTCCCTGCCTGGCCCCCATGAGTATAAATCTACTAACCTGGGCAGAAACCCTAGGCTAGGCTAGGCACCTGGAGTCTTCTTGTAGACCTCCAGGGCTGAAACTCCCCAGCATAAAAAAGCAGGCACAAGACAGGCTGGCAGGTAGAGAGGGGAGAAGACAGGAGGGTGGGAGAGCTCTACAAGGAGACTGGCAGGTCAGGGCGCAGCTGGCCAAGCAGTGCTTTCCAGCCAAGGAAAGTGGCTAAGGCTCAGTTCTAGGGCGGAAGCTGTTGGGCCCTGTGCCACCCTGGTCCTCCCCTGCCCCAAATCACCAGTGACAGTTGGGCTCCCGTGTGGAGCCTGGATTGCCATCAAAGTGCTTCTCAGGAAGGGGCTCTCTAGAGGGGCTGAGGCAGCTGCTGGAGCCTGTGGGTACCCTGGGGTGCTGAACAGAGAATGGAGCATCATAAATCCCAAGACCAGTTGGACAGTCTTTTGCCAAGAGATGGCCAGGTAGGCTGGCGGGGGTGGGTACGCAGGGGTGGGGGTTCAGGCGGAGGGGTTCAGGCGGATGGGTTCAGGCAGGCCACAAGGAGCAGGAGAAAGGGAGAGAGCAAGCCCAGCAAAGGCAGGTGGTCTGGAGTGCTGGGGAGCCAGGTGGGGAGGAAATGTCATGAAGAGATGGGGCCAGAGAGAGGGACCAGGGTCTGAAGGGGAAGAGCTTGCAAGCCAGGCCGAGGCGGCTGCTTTTTGTCCTGAATAATAGCAATGCTAGGAACACCACACTCGCCAGGGGTCAGGTGCCAGAGCACCTCACAGGCCTCACTCCTGGGTCTTCCAGCAGCTCTGGGAAACAGTAGGAGACCCAGAGGCCAGCACCTGCCTCACCCTGAACAGGTAGGGCAGGATCCAACTCCCACCCGCCTGCCCGCCTCTGCCTCTGCCCGGAGTCCCGCCTCCCGCCCACCCCTGCAGCTGCTTGTTTATCCACTTTCCCGGCCTGGCCAGCCTGACATCAAAGCACACAATGGGACCCTGTATTGAGGAGCCCTCACTTCCATGCTCTCCTGCCCCACAGGACAAAGGCCATTGGTCCTCTCCTTTAATTCTCAGGGGGGGCGGAGGAAGCCAGGCAAGAGCTTCAGCAAAACCAGCCAGAATGGAGAGAGGGAAAGATTTCCAAAGTGGGTCCCGTCAGTGTGTCCCTCGCCCCAGGCTGAAAGTGCCCACCTATCCTGCTCCTGATCCCTAATGACCCCTCACTCTCCAGAAGCACCCTTCGTGCCATGTCCCATGTGGAGTCAGTCACACTCACTCTGAGTAGGACTCAGGCAGATGGGGAAGAGCAACTGTTAGAAAGCACCGTGCAAGAGCAGGTGCCCCGGGCGCAGGACCAACTCCGTCATTTGTGGGCCCAGGGCAAAGTGGAGATGCTGGACCCTTTGTTTAAAAATTACTATGAATTTCAAGATGGCAAAGGCAAAGCATTAAACCCCGCGTGACTGCACAGAGCCATTAAAGCTGGCTCTGCCTGGCCTTCCATCATGCTCATTGTGTGACCTTGGGCAAGTCACGTTCTATCTCCGGGCTTCGGTTTGCCTATCTAGTGCACTTCTGTCCTGCTCACAGCACCACTATGAGTAAAGGAGGTTGCAGACAGGGCAGTGCCATGGAGTGCCAGGCACAAACAATGCATAGAGGGGGCGCTGAGGGTGGGCCTCCACCCTGGGAGGAGCGGGCAGAGGTGGCAACCAGAGAGCAGGAGGCTGCGGAGGCTGCTCTGCAGCGGGGTTGAGGTGATTAAGCAGGTGGTCTTTAAGAACTCCCGCCAATCTCAGCGATGCTGTGCTTCCTCGGCTCTCTGTCTAGTCCCAGCATCACCATCACCTATATCACTGAGTGGTTCTGGTGACCCCCTTTCCCTCTCTGGGCCTCAGTTTCCCTCCTTTGGAAAATGAGAACATTGGATAATATTTATCTTAAAGGTCTCTTCCACCTGAAGTCCATATGATCGTAATGTTCTCCCAGGGATGTCCAGGGTAGGCCTGGGGCTGGGACGAGGAAGAGAAGAAAACCAGAATAGAGAAATAGGAGGAGTAAATGGCTGGGAGGAAAATGTCTCCATCCCATGCAGCTTCACCAAGAACCAAGTAAATGGTGTGGGGAACCTCAGAGTGTGGCCCTGGGGAATTGCTCAACCTCTCTGAGCCTCTTATTCCCCCTCTTCTATAAGCTCAAAAAATAATGACAAGGACTGAAGTAGCAATTCTGCAGGTCACCTCTATGCTGCCCCAGGTGTGACCAAGGTGCCCACCTCCTCTTTAATCAGGTGCCTCAGGGACCTGTTCAACCAGGTCCCTCATCTCTGGGGGCATGAGTTCTGATTGGACCAAATCAGTCAAGTGGGCTCATGGCCCTTACCAGTGATTGGTTTAGGCAAAGGCATGTTATACATCTGTGGCCAATGAGACATGAGGAGACACCTGCAGGCGGCTCTGTCTTTTATGGGGGAGGAGGACCATCCCTGAAAGCGCTCTCCTCCCTCTTCCCTTCTGGGAGGGGGACCCCATCTTGGGGGAAGCTCAGAGGCAGGGGGTTGGGTCCTGGCTGATGCCATTGAACCCCTGAAGGAACTGGCTAGACCACAGCGGCCTTACCTTGGTCCCTTGCGTTGTAAGAAAGAATACATTTTCCTCAGCATTTATGCCATTTTGCCTTGGTTCCTGGTTTTCAAAGCTGGAAGGTCCTTGGGGCATGACAGAGGGTGGTTTCATGACGGAAGGTGCTGAGTGCACAGTGGAGAGGCCGGCCAGCACCGGGCTCAGTCACGGGGCACCCAGGCCACGGCCTCCTGGGAAGGTGCTCTCATCTAGCCGCAGCTGGAAACACTGTCCTTTATGAGATCCCCAACACGTCATCAAGCAGCCCCTCATTCAGCTTGAGCCTGCGGCTGACTGACAGAATCCCTCGGGGCCACCCACGTGGCTTTGTTTAGTGTCTGAATAGGAATGAAAGTGCCAGGAGCCTGGGTGGTCCCCGCAGTAGACTGGCTCCTGAATGCATCTGGCCATCTGTCTGTTCCTTCAGCTGTTTCCTCAGCCAGACTCTGGCCTGTGAGGAGACAAAGCTCCTAGGAAAAGGAGAGACGTCCTGGCGTATTTTTTTCAGTGAAATAAAAATAGCTTAGAGAATAACTAAAATAAATGTGTGTAGATGACTGTTAATACCACCACATGCCCACAGGCAGTTTCATGTCACTCCCAGGCTCTGGAGGTAGACAGTGCTGAGCTGGATCCCACCTCCTCCGTTCCCCAGCTGTGTGACAAAGAATGAATGACTCAACTTCTCTGAACGATAGCATCCGCCTCAGCATGTGTTAGGACTAAAGGGAGTGACTTGGGGAGACTCAGCCTGGCAGCCGACACAGAGCAGGCTCCAGATAAATAGCACTTGTCCAGGCGGCTGGGAGCAGCACAGGAAGCTGTTAACACTGGTTATCTCCACATGTGGGGATGGCCTGTCCTGTACGTCTTCTTCCAACAGTCTTTAATTGGTTGAATTTAAAAAACGGATTGGAGTGGGCTAGTGCAGTGTCTCACATCTGTAATTCTACCACTCTGGGAAGCCAAGGTAGGTGGATCCCTTGAGCTCAGGTATTCAAGACCAGCCTGAGCAAGAGTGAGACTTGGTCTCTACTAAAAATAGAAAAATTAAACCAGTATGGTGGGTGCCTGTATTCCCGGCTACTCAGGAGGCTGAGGCAGGAGGATCGCCTGAGCCCAAGAGTTTGAGGTTTCTGTGAGCTATGACGCCATGGTACTCTACTTAGGGTGACAGTAAGACTCTATCTCAAAGAAATTTAAAAAAAATTTTTTTTTAAATAGGATTGGACCATTTTTAAACTCAGGAGAAAAAACCCAACAAAGCTCTTTTTATTCATCCACTCATTCATATATATATATATAAAATAAAGGATTCCTGGCTCAGCGCCTGTGGCTCAAGCAGCTAAGGCGCTAGCCACATACACCTGAGCTGGCAGGTTTGAATCCAGCCCGGGCCCACCAAACAACAATGACGGCTGCAACCAAAAAATGGCTGGGCGTTGTGGTGGGCGCCTGTGGTCTCAGCTACTTGGGAGGTAGAGGCAGGAGACTGTGCGTTGTGATGCCATGGCACTCTACACAGGGTGACAGCTTGAGGCTCTGTCCCAAAATAAATAAATAAATAAATAAATAAATAAATAAATAAATAAATAAATAAATAAATGAAGGATTTCTCAGCAGAATATTTATTTGAGACAGAGTCTCAACTCTGTTGCCCAGGTGTAGTGGCATCAGTCTAGCTCACAGCTACCTCAAATTCCTGGGCTCAAGTGATTCTCCCTCCTCAGACTCCTGAGTAGCTGGTATTACAGATGCCACCCCCACACCCAGCTAATTTTTCTACTTTTTTGTAGGGCTAGGGATCTCACTCTTACTCAGGAAGGTCTCAACTCCTAAGCTCAAGCAATCCTCCTGCCTCAGCCTCCCAGAGTGCTAGGATTAAAAGTATGAGCCACTGCTCCCGGCCCCATTCATTTACTTTTAATGTATCTATATATCTTTATACTTAAAGTATGTTTCTTATAAATAGCATGTAGTTTATATACATATATTTTCTTTTTTGTAGTTTTTGGCCGGGGCTGGGTTTCGAACCCGTCACCTCTAGCATATGGGGCCAGCACCCTACTCTGTTGAGCCACAGGTGCAGCCCTATATATATATTTTTTCATTATCCATTACAATAGTCTGTTTCTTTTAATTGAATTTTTTTTTAGACAGAATCTCTCTTTCTTGTCCCTGGTAGAGTGCAGTGGCAGTCACCATAGCTCACTGCAATATCAAACTCATGGGATCCTCTTATCTCAACCTCATGAGCAGCTGGAACGATAGGCCCATGCCACCATGCCCAGCTAATTTTTCCAGCATTGTGTAGAGATAGGTTCTCATAGGTTGTTCAGACTGCTCTTTAACTCCTGGCCTCAAGTGATCCTCTTGCCTCAGCTTCCCAAGATGGTAGGACTATAGGCATGAGCCACCACACTTGGCCTTTTTATTTTATTTATTTATTTTTTTTGAGACAGAGCCTTAAGCTATAGCCCTGGATAGAGTGGTGTGGTGTCATAGCTCAGAGCAATCTCAAACTCCTGGGCTTAGGCAATTCTCTTGCCTCAGGCTCCTGAGTAGCTGGGACTACAGGTGCCCGCCACAATACCTGGCTATTTTTTGGTTTTAGTTGTCATTGTTTGGCAGGCCTGGGCCGGATTCGAACCTGCCAGCTCTGGTGTATGTGGCTGGCACCTTAGCGGCTTGAGCTATAGGCACCACCCCTTTTTATTCTTTAAAAAAAATTGTTCAGGGCAGCGCCTGTGGCTCAAGGAGTAGGGTGCCAGCCCCATATACTGGGCGTGGCGGGTTCAAGTCTAGCCCCGGCCAAAAACTGCAAAAGAAAAAAATATATATTGTTCTCCACGGCCAGGGGCAGTGGTTCACGCCTATAATTCTAGCACTCTGGGAGGCAGGTGGAACACCTAAGCCCAGCCTGAGCAAAATCAAGACCACCCCCCATCTCTACTAAAAATAGAAAAATTAGCTGTAACTACAGGCACCTGTAGTCCCAGCTACTGAAGAGGCTGAGGCAAGATCACTTGAGTGCAAGAGTTTGAGGTTGCTGTGAGTTATGATGCCACAGCACTCTACCCAGGGAGCCAGAGTTAGACTCTGTCTCAAAAATATAAATCAGCAAATAAAAATTTTAAAAAATGCTCACCAGATTGTGGGGAGGATAAGACAGAACCCATCATAATGTAACCCCCTAGCAGGTGCTGCCCCAAAACCTCACAGTGGGAGCCCATGGAAGGGACCTGGGGGAAGCGGTGGGTCTGCTGGACCTACAGGATGGTGGAATTGAACAGGGCAGAGGTGGGGGGACAGTTTCAGGAAGGAGGGGCTTTGGTATGAGCAAAGGCAGGGAGGGAGGTGTAGGGACCCACCGGCTACTCTGAGTGGCTCCAGGGCAGGGGAGGCTGACAGTGGGGGATGAACAGGTAGGCCTCTCTTCTCTGGGGGGTTGGGGGGTATTAACAGGGGCCCAACAAAGCAGGTTTGTAGTTTGGGAAGATACAGAAGTTCCTTGTACAGAGAGGGGGACAGAGGAGAGGGTTTCCAGGCAGTGGCAGGGCTAGCTTGATTCCACAGAGCGGGGAGGCAAGACCCACTCCCAGGTCCCACCTCAGGGTCTGGGTGGATGACGGGGACACCTGGGGAGAGGCACCCAGTAGCGGGGTAGGGAGGGTGTCCCGAGGGGCATCAGGAGGATTTCAGCTGTCTGGGGATGACACTTTAGGGTCTCCTTCTGACCACCGTCTGTGTCCCTAGGGCTCTCACACCTCTCTAACCAGACCTGCTGGCGGCCAAGGAAAGGTTTCCCTCCATTCGTTCTGACTAAGCACCTGGGCAGAGGATCTGCCCTGTCTCCAAGTTTCATGGCCTCAGTGCCCAGCCCTGAGGGAAGAGCACAAGTCTAGCCAGCATCCCCCAGGACACTCTCTGTTGGTCACCCAGCCAATACCAGGCCCACTGGGCACGTCCAAGCCCCAGATGTGCTGTGAAGTCACAGAGCAGCAGGGAGACCAAAGAGAAAAGGAGCACGAAACGCCCTGCCCCCTCCACGGAGGGCAGGCAGGCTCAGCGCCCTCCTGGCTTCTGCTGGGCTGGACCACAGCTTCTCCAACGCCAGTGTGCCCGCAAGGCTCCTGGGCCTCTGGTTCATGTCCAGATTCTGGGGTTGGACCTGAGACTCCACATTTCTTTCTTTTTTTTTTTTTGAGACAGAGCCTCAAGCTGTCGCCCTGGGTAGAGTGTCCTGGCATCACGGCTCTCAGCAACCTCCAACTCCAGGGCTTAAGAGATTCTTTTGTCTCAGCCTCCCAAGTAGCTGGGACCATAGGCACCTGCCACAACGCCTGGCTATTTTTTGGTTGTAGTTGTCATTGTTGTTTGGCAGGCCTGGGCTGGATTCGAACAGCTTTGGTGTATGTGGCTGGTGTCTTAGCCACTTGAGTTACAGGCGCCGAGCCAAGACTCCACATTTCTAACCAGCTCCTGGGATTTGCTGATGCTGCTGTAGTAGTGAGGTTCTAGTTGGCCTCCAAGGATTCTCCAGAATTCTGACTTGGGGGTTCAAGGGGGAGTCCCATCTGTGCACGTTGCTTGGAACTTTGGGTGCCAGGGTAGAGAGGAAGATGGGAGACAGGCCTGTGGATATGCAGGTTAATCCTCCCTCGTGAAGGTGGGTAGTGAGGCCAAGGTGGTCCCTGCCTTGGTGGTGGTGGTGGTGGATGTCTTGGCCATGGGCACAGGGTTCTTGGACACTGCAGGGGAGTTGCAATGCTTCAAGTACCAAGGAAGGGAGGCTGCCTGGCATCCACCCCGGCTTTGACCTCAGTGTCAGACCACTGTTGACATCTCTGATGCTCAAAGTAGTGTGAAATACACTGCTCACTCCAGCCCTCGGGCTGATTCTAGTCTTGTTATTAATGTTAAGTGGGAATATCTGCTCGTCAAAGGGGCGTGCAGACTGGCAGGAGTTGGAACACTCCTGAGCTCTGGTCCTAGAATCTGCCTCTTCCAATCCATCCGACTCATCCCCCTTGGCACCTGAGCACCAAAGTGTCAACTAAACTCAAACCAAAATGCCTTACTGGCTGAGTAGAGTGGCTCAGGCCTATAATCCTGGAACTCTGGGAAGCCAAGGTGGGTGGATCCTTTCAGTTCAGGAGTTCGAGACCAGTCTGAGCAATAGCGAGACCCTGTCTCTACTAAAAATTGAAAAATTAGCTAGGTGTGGTAGCAGGTGCCTTGGGAGGCTGACGCAGGATTGCTCAAGCCCAAGAGTTTGAGGTTGGTATGAACTATGATGCCATGTCACTCTACCCAGGGTGACAGAGCAAGACTATGTCTCAAAAAAAAGCCTTCTCACCAGAATTTAAACAGAGTTTTTTGTTTGTTTCATTTTGGTTTTTGAGACAGAGTCTCACTATGTCACCCTCAGTAGAGTGCTGTTGCATCACAGCTCACAGCAACCTCAAATTCTTGGGCTTAAGCAATTCTTTTGCCTCAGCCTCCCAAGTAGCTGGGACTACAGGCGCCTACCACAATGACTGGCTATTTTTTTGTTGAAGTTGTCATTGTTGATTTTAGCTGGCCCTGGCTGGGTTTGAACCCACCAGTTTCAGCGTTATGTGGCCGACGCCCTACTCACTGAGCTATGGATGCCGAGCCCAGAATTTATTAAACAGAGTTAACCAGAACATCTCATAGCTACCCAGTGAACTGAGGTCTAGCTATGGAAAGAAAGCAAAAGGTGGTGGCTCCAGACAGAAATTCCAATGTTGTTACTGTCAACACAACAAAAGGGGGCGAGTGAAAAAGGCTACTAGTTCTGGGAAACCCACTATGAAATTTCTAAATTAGGGAAAGGAGACTGGGCATGGTGGCTCACGTTTATAATCCTAGCACTCTAGGAGGCCCAGGCAGGAGGACTGCTTATGATCAGGAGTTCAAGACCAGCCCAAGCAAGAGTGGGACCTGGTCTCTACTAAAATAGAAAAATCTGCCAGGTGTTGTGGTGGGTGCCTGTAGTCTAGCTACTGAGGAGGCTGAGGCAGGAAGATCCCTTGAACCTAGGAGTTTGAAGTTGTTGTGAGCTAGGCTGGGGCCTTACCACTCTCGCCTGGGGGCAACAGAGTGAGACTCTGACAGTCTCAAGCTGTCACCCTGGATAGAGTGCCGTGGCATCACAGCTCATAGCAATCTCCAATTCCTGTGCTCAAGCGAGTCTCCCAAGCAGCTGGGACTACAGGCGCCCGCCACAACGCCCGACCATTTTTTGGTTGCAGCCGTCATTGTTGTTTGGCAGGCTTGGGCTGGATTCGAACCCGCCAGCTCAGGTGTACGTGGCTGGCACCGAGCCAACAAATTTATTTTAAACAAATAAATAAATAAAGGAAAGGAGCAAAGCCGCCTTGTTGTTTTTTTTTTTTTTGAGACAGAACTTCAAGCTGTCACCCTGGGTAGAGTGCCGTAGCATCACAGCTCACAGCAACCTCCAACTCCTGGGCTTAAGCGATTCTCTTGCCTCAGCCTCCCAAGTAGCTGGGACTACAGGCGCCCACCACCAATGCCCAGCTATTTTTTGGTTGTAGTTGTCATTGTTGTTTGGTGGGCCAAGGCTGGATTCGAACCCACCAGCTCTGGTGTATGTGACTGGCGCTTTAACCGCTTGAGCTACAGGCCCCGAAGCTGCCTTGCTTTTCTCAAACCTCTCATGAGACACTGGCAAACTCGGACCTCTCTGAGGCTCCGATTTTTTGCCTGTGAAATGGGGCAGGAGTATTCCCAATCTCATACTGTTAGCGGGGGGGATTAAAGGAGATGACAGATCTGAGAACTCTTGGCCATGAGCGAAACACTGTATGGGGCTTATTAAGTATCCAGCCAGCTTACGTGTCCTGTGCGAGCTCCCTCTCCCCTCCCCGCAGTGCCCAGAAGGTGCCAGGCAGACTCACGAGGGCTATGGGGGAATAGCAAGGTCTTTCCCTGACAGGAACCTCCCAAGCATCTCAGCTGCGCAGCGGCCTGAATCCCACCTGCCCATCTCTCCCATAGGATCCCCTGCACATGTCTGGGCCAGGCCCACCCGGGGGCTGGAGACACCTACACCACGTCTCCGGCCCTGGGGCAACAGAGACTAGTGTGGCTTAGGCCTTTCCCATCCGTTGTCACTGTGGGCAGGACAGGGATGACGCAGGACCCGGACAGGGTGAGCTCCTTGCCCCAGGTCACCAGGAGGACATTTCTTAGAGAGAACTGGAGGTCTCATGAAATCGGCGTTCTGGATCAGTAAGTATGAGATACTCTGAGCCAAAGTCAGAGTTTTTAAAGCCCGGCTATTTTGCAGTTTGGCCGGGGCTGGGTTCAAACCTGCCACCCTCAGTATATGGGGCCAGTGCTCTACTCACTGAGCCACAGGTGCTGCTCTAAGTCAGAGTTTTTAGCTGGAGACCTTCCCAGACTAATGTGAGGGACAGGGCAGTGCCATTTCCAAACCTGCATGGCCATCACACCCTCTCTCCCTCCCGCAGCAGGACACAGGGTGGGACCCTCTGCTCTGGGCACTGCCACCATTAGAGGGTTTCTTCTTTGCACAGGACATGAAACGGGCCACTTCCACAGCAAAAACAGAATCCCGGTGAGAGAAGGGTACGTGGTTGGTCACCTCTGGAGAATAAGGACATCTTAGTCCGCTTGCCCCAACCCCTTGGCCTGCAACCCCTGGCGGCAGCTTCCAGCACTTGCTGCACCCACTTGGGGAGGGGAAATTCTGGGACCGAGCAGCTTCCCAAGTGGAGAGAAGCTGGCAGCTCGGGCTACCCAGCTGGCTGCAGTCTTCTCGGAGCCCCACCCACGGGGAGGATGGCTGCTGTCCCTGAGTCTCAGGCCATCTCACCTGCTCACTCTCTGCTGCAACTGTGCCTTCCTGGGCAGGAGGGCCTGCGTTCTGAGGGGCTGCCCTGCGTAAGATACCCCCCAACACCCCCCACCCCGTCAGCCTGGAAATTCCTTCAGGCCCAGCCAGCAGGGTCAAGGGGCGTCCAGCATTTAGAGGGAGCTCTTTGCAGATGCAAATTTCTTTTTCAGCCAGCACAGGCACAAAGAGCAGAGGCAAGAGGCCTCATACATGATTTAGGCCCTATGTATAATGCGGACCTCTTCCTCAAAAGGAAGTGGACTGGAGGCCCAGGGGCGGAGAGAGGAGGACCGGTGGGGGGTGGGGCGGGTCCCAGGCATTAGAAAGGATGAAAGCGTGTGGCACCTGCACACCGTCACCTGACTTACCCTCATGCCAGCCCTGGAAGGGAGGCTACTGGCCTCGTTTAATAAACCAGAAAACCAGGGCTCAGGAGAGTTAGGGACATGGCAGGGATCTTCCAGCAAGGAGAGAGGAAAGCAAGGTTTGAGCCCAGCACTCCCACCGAGGGCTGCCCATCCTCCTTAGCACAGTGAGGAGGGAGGAAGGGAGAATCCCATCCTGGCCATCCCAACACAGATCTGCTGAGCTGGCAGCCAGGGTGAGGCCCTGGAACCTGCATTTGCAAAGGCCTCCCCTGGAGGCTTGGCTCCTGTAGCTCAGTGACTAGGGCGCCAGCACATACACTGGACCTGCCAAACAACAATGACAACTTCTGTGAGATGATGGCAATCATCTTTCGGGACTGACCTGAAATGAAGAGAAATCTCATTGCTGATCACTTGATTAAAAAAACAAATAAACAACAACAAAAAAAAAACAATGACAACTACAACCAAAAAACAGCCGGGCATTGTGGCAGGCACCTGTAGTCCCAGCTACTTGGGAGACTGAGACAAGAGAATTGCTTAAGCCCAAGAGTCTGAGGTTGCTGTGAGCTGTGACGCCACAGCACTCTACCCAGGTGAGGCACTCTACCCAGGGTGACGACGTAGTGAGACTTTGTCTCAAAAACCAACAAACAAGAAAAAAGGCCTCCCGGCTCGGCGCCTGTGGCTCAACGGGCTAGGGCGCCAGCCATGCACACCTAAGCTGGCGGGTTCGAATCCAGCCCGGGCCCGCCAAACAACAATGACGGCTGCAACCAAGGGATGGCCGGGCGTTGTGGCGGGCGCCTGTAGTCCCAGCTACTGGGGAGGCGGAGGCAGGAGACTCACTTGAGCCCAGGAATTGGAGGTTGCTGTGAGCTGTGATGCCTCAGCACTCTACCCAGGGTGACAGCTTGAGGCTCTGTCTCAAAAAAAAAAAAAAAAAAAAAAAAAGAAAAGAACAAGAAAAGAAAAAAGGCCTCCCCTGGATATTCTGGTAATGAAACTCTGGGAGGGGAATTCCAACTGCACAGCTAGAAGGCCTTCCCCCAGCAGGCAGTGGCAGGGTGGTCCTAACCCAGGGCCCAGCCTTGGAGCCCACACCTGCCCTCTGAAGCTGGTACAAGGACAGTGAGGTGATAGTGGTAGGAAACGGAGGTGCCAGTGCCCCTGCCCAGGCAGACTCAGCCCACATGCCCACAACCCCTCCACGATGTGATGGGCCCTTGTTGGCCTCCTCACTGGGCTGGCAGCTCCCAGGATAATACTTGATGACAATGAGCCCGATAATCGGTGACACTTATGGGCAGTCACTCTGAGCCAGGGCTATGTGCTTTACATGTATTAATCCATCTCACGTCACAAGCCTGTGAAGCAGTTTCCATTATTAGCTGTGTTTTACAGATAAAGCAACTGAGGCCACAGGGGTTAAGGACTTGCTAGAAAGTGACGGAGCCGGAATTAATAAGAGCTTGCCCTACATCGTGCTCTACCATCCCCCCTTTCAATTTACCCCTGTGTCTGCAGTGGCAGGTGCTCTTAAGTTTCCCCATCATCGTCACTGCTGTCGTCATCACAAGGTGGCTGCAGCAGGCACACCAGCAGGACGAGCACAAATCCCAATGGCCCTTGGACTTGGATAGCTATCCCTGCCTCCCACCAAGAGCCCCGAATAGTCTAAGAGCTGTGCAGAACTTCCTCTCCTAAAGGTCCCTAAAGCCACAGAGTCCCCATAACTCCCTGAAAAGAGTGCCTAGGACGTACCAAGTGCTGTGCTGAGTGTCTGCCCTCATTCTCTCAGGAACACTCACAGTCGCCCTGTGGGGGGACCACTATCTTGTCCCCATTTCACAATTGAGGCTCAAAAAAGTAAAGAGGCCTATCTGAGATCACAGAGCCGGCAAATGGGAAAGCTGGGAGTTGACCTCCGATCTATCCAAACCCAGAATTTGAGTCCTTGACCACAAAGCCCTCCTGCCTTCCAAATCTTCACCTGGCAGCCTTGAGATGAGAGGAACTCGCTTACAAATCACATGATTTCAGAGCACAGTTCAGGAGGAGCTGGGGCTCCTGGGGTCTGGGCTGGTTCCCTTACACTTCAACTTATTCATTCAGTCTTTCCAATAACACTGACCATGACCTTGAAGGTACTATCCCCTAGGTGGGCTGTTGGAGGCAGAGAGGTGCATAAGCCCAGCTCTCATCTTCATAGTCTGTTTGCCAAGAGAGCCACAGAAATAAACGCTCTTCCCTGGTCCTGCAGAGTTGGGGGATAGAGGATCCACTTGGGGCTAAGAGGCTAGGCCGTCCTGGGCATCTAGCTTCTCTCCACCCAACACCAAGCTCACCTGGGAGGTGCACCCTGACTTTTCCTTGCAGTTGGGGTACCCTGCCTGTTCGGGGGGGCATCTGACCTGGCCTGGCCAATCAGAGAGGTACTTGTTTCAAGTAGAAATCTTTGCATAGACTGGGAAAATAGCAAGCATCATTAAAACATTTAATAGATGTTAGGGAGACATTTGGTACAATTTACCATCTGGTCTTGAATAAAACTCTATCAAAAGGAGAACAGGCCAGACTCAGTGGCTCACACCTATAATTCTAGCACTCTGGGAGGCTGAGGGAGGAGGACTGCTTGAGCTCAGGAGTTCAAGACCAGCCTGAGCAAGAGTGAAGCCCCATTTCTACTAAAAATAGAAAATTAGCTGGATGTGGCAGCAGGCAGCTGTAGTCCCAATTACTCAGGAGACTGAGGCAAGAAGATCACTTGAGCCCAAGAGTTTGAGGTTGCTGTGACCTATGACACCATGGCACTCTACCCAGGGTGACAGAGTGAGACTCTATTTCAAAAAGAAAGAAAGAAAGAAAAGAAAAAGGAAAACTGGGAGGGGATGGGTGGACTTTATTAATACATTGAAGACTATAAACCTAAACGCAAGCACCAAAGTGACACTTAATGGCAGTGAGCCAAATGGTGCCTCATCGTAGAAAATAGTAAGCAGAAGATGGTGGATCCTGCCTCTGCCCCACCCACTCTTGTACCTGCTAGCTCTGCCAACTAGCTGGAGAACACGGCAGAGGGCAGGAATAATCTCAGCCCTACTAGCAGCTTCTGGCCACCCAGGATTAGCTCGGTGGCTGTCTGTGCCCACAAATATCACCCTGTCCACCCGCCCCTGACCCAGAGCCAGGATACCTGACTGCATCTTGCTGGCCCCTTCCCTCTACATTAGGCACCAACTCCAGTAGCAACACAAGCCGTGGCCTCTGCAGGTTCAAACCTGTCTTTGGGACCCTGTCTGTAAGACCTTCCAGGGAAGTGGCAACCCAGAGTCCGCTGGCCTATTTTCCTTGACTTGCAGCTGGGCCCCACCCTGATGACCCAGTCCGTTTCACTCCACACCCTCCCAAGTCAAGCCCCTGCTGCTTGGTTCTAGAAATGCTGGTGGCTCCCGTTTCAGAGGAAAAGTAATTGGACTCATAAATATAAAAAAAGACATAACAAAACGATTGCTTTTGAGGAGGATATGATGGCGTACCAAGAAAATCCAAAGAAACCGCCTGGAAAATTACTAGAGTACATACCAGTGGCCAGATAGGAGACAAATTTACAAAAATCAATTGTATTCCTATATGCTAGTGACATGCAGCTAGAGAAAGATTCAGTGGGAAAAAAGTACTTCATCCTCCATAATAACAAAACACATTAAATATTAAACATTAATTTAATCTAATTGTAAGACATTTATTTTTAATGTCAACATTTTGCTCCTTTGGGAAAGATTAAAGATAGTATATAGTAAAGATGGTAATACTCTAATTTAATAGATTTAATGCAATACCAATTAAAGACACCAATAAACATGTTTATTTATCCTTCCATAAATAGGGAAGGATATCAGAGTTTTTTAAAAGGTAATGATGGTTGTCTTGACTCAATTAAAAAATATATTATTCCAAGTGATAATAATCAAAATGTTACAATGTTGTACTAAAAACAAAGCAAAAAAAGCTTTGAGCATCAAAAAGAGTAACAATAGTAACAGATTATAACACATTGGAAAAATAAGCCATGAGTCCATGGTGATACTCTGAAAAGAGGGTGAAGGGAAGACCTTTATGGAACAATGCACTATCTGTACAAAGCAGTGGTTCTGGCTCGGTGCCTGTGGCTCAAGCAGCTAAGGCGCCAGCCACGTACACCTGAGCTGGCGGGTTCGAATCCAGCCTGGGCCCCCCAAACAACAATGACGGCTGCAACCAAAAAATGTCCGGGGCGTTGTGGTGGGCGCCTGTAGTCCCAGCTACTTGGGAGGCGTAGGGAGGAGAAATAAAAAAAAAAACTAAATGAAACTAAATAAAACTAAAAAAACTAAATAAACTCTTTAACTGTATTAAAGGGTTCCTCAGGCCACAACCCTTTAATACAGTTCCCGTGGGTTGCAACCCACAGGTTGAGAACCGCTGGTATAAAGAATGACGGAATTAGGAAAAAAATCACCATTTTTCAATCACCAATGCAACTTACACAGATAAGGAACATCGATGAAGCTAACACCATTGTGCGAACCAAATGTTTATGCTGTCTCAAGGTATGATCCTGCAGGTGACTTATTAATTATGAAAGGGGAAAGTATTGTTATATTGAAGAATCGGAGGACACCACCTTATCCAAGTGATCAAACTCAGCATCACCCAAAATGGGACAAATGCACATCATGTGGCTCCTTATGTGATGCTGAGGATGTACCATCACCTCCCCCTGCCGGCAATGTTTCCTCTGTGTCTAACTTTGAAGAAACAGTCAGACACATCCACACTATGGGACAGACAGCTGGCCTAGACTTGTCAGAAACATCAGTACATGGCACCTGGGGGAATCTGAGTATGGACTGAATATTAGATGATGGTGAGTTAATAAGAAATCCTAGGGTGTGACAATGGTTCTGCATTTGGTCAGGAAATTGCCCTTGTTCTTATTATACTCGGTAATATTTATGGGAGAAGTCTCAAGATGTTTTCCTTTTAGTTAAAATGGGTGCCTGTGGCTCAGTGAGTAGGGCTCCGGCCCCATATACCAAGGGTGGCGGGTTCAAACTCGGCCCTGGCCGAACTGCAACCAAAAAAATAGCTGGGTGTTGTGGCGGGCGCCTGTAGTCCCAGCTACTCGGGAGGCTGAGACAAGAGAAAGGCCTAAGCCCAGGAGTTGGAGGTTGCTGTGAGCTGTGATGCCACGGCACTCTACCATGGGCGACAAAGTGAGACTCTGTCTCTACAAAAACAAACAAACAAAAATTAAAACGGTTCAGTGAAACAAAATAACAAAAAAGGAATTAGATGGCAGATAGACGTAGCTAGGTAGAGAAATAAACAAGAGATATAGTGAAAGAAAAAGCAAATGTAGCAAAATGTCGAGGGCTGGTGAATTCAGGCGCAGGTGCAGAGCGTCTGCGTGTTCATCACACTCTTCCTTCAGCTTTTCTCTTTGACTATTTACAAAATAAAGAGCGTGAAAAACCCAGTTGTACTTTTGAGACAGATTAAAATTACTAACAGAATCGAAGGGTGAAAAGAACCTCATCATAAATTCTAAATGAGTAAGACTTGAATCTTTTTATAAGTAGGGACTGTAAACGAAATAGCATCCTTATTCGTGCTTGATATGGGAAATAAGTTTCTAATCACTAAAGAAATAATGAATCGAATTAGCAATATGACAGATACGATATCATAGAAAGAAACAATATTCAAATGCAGAAAAACTTTTGAGTCGTGAAATATGATCAGCAGATAGAAAAGGAAAGCAACGGGACAAGAACACGGAGGACTGAAAAAATATGTTGAACTGGTTTTATTTTACTTATTTATTTTTTTGAGACAGGGTCTTACTCTTTTACCCAGACTGGAGTACAGTGGTGTCAGCATAGCTCACAGCAACCTCAAATTCCTGGGCACAAGCCATCCTCTTACCTCAGCCTTCAGAGTAGCTGGGCCTATAGGTGTACATTAACATGCCTGGCTAATTTTTCTATCTTTTATAGAGACGGAGTCTTGCCATGTTTGTTACTCAGGCTGTTCTTGAACTCCTGATCTCAAGTGATCCTCCAGCCTCAGCCTCAGCCTCCTAAAGTGCTAGGATTCCAGGTGTGAGCCACTGTGCCTGGCCTAGAACTGATTTTTAAAATATAAAGATAAAGGCTCGGCGCCTGTGGCTCAATGGGCTAAGGCGCCAGCCACGTACACCTGGCGGGTTCGAATCCAGCCCGGGCCCGCCAAACAACAATGACGGCTGCAACCAAAAAATGGCCGGGCATTGTGGTGGGCGCCTGTAGTCCCAGCTACTTGGGAGGCTGAGGCAGGAGACTCGCTTGAGCCCAGGAATTGGAGGTTGCTGTGAGCTGTGATGCCACGGCACTGTATCCAGGGTGACAGCTTGAGGCTCTGTCTCAGAAAAAAAATATATATATATGTGTGTGTGTGTGTGTGTGTGTGTGTGTGTATACATATACATATATATAAAGATAAAAATAAAATTCCCCTTGATTAGTGCTAGAAAAAAAAAAGCTGGATACGACAATCTGTGCAGAAGGAAATACCAACAGTAAGTAACAACAAGGAAAAAAATGC
>CAUYRH010120569.1:0-12963 GCA_963574655.1 Perodicticus potto | reverse complement strand
CTATTCTTTTAAATTTGCTGAGGTTAGCCTTGTGACCTAAGATGTGATCAATTTTGGAGGCTGTTCCATGGGCTAATGAGAAGAATGTGTTTTCATTTTTGTCAGGATGAAATGTTCTGTACATGTCTACCAAATTCAATTGCTGTATGGTGAAGTTTAAGTCCAGAATTTCTTAGCTTAGTTTTTTCTTGGAGGATCTTTCCAACACTGCCAAAGGGGTGTTAAAATCTCCAACTATTATGGTGCCAAAAGATAAAAAATTGTTCATGTCTGTTAGAGACTTGCTTATACACTGAGGAGCATTTTGGTGGGGTGCCAAAATGTTAATAATTGATAACTCATCATGTTGAGTGTTTTCCTTAACAGATATGCAATGACCATTCTTGTCTTTCCTTATTTTTGTTGGTTTAAAGCCTAATGTATCTGCAAATAAAATTGTAATCCCTGCTTTTTTCTGTTTGCCTGGATTGTAGTTGTACATCCCTTCACCCTGAGTCTATACATATCCTTTAAGATAAGATGAGATTCTTGTATGCTGCAGATATCTGGCCTGAGTTTTTATATCCAGTCAGCTAACCTGTGCCTCTTTAGCAGACAATTTAAGCCATTCACGTTAATTGAGAGTATTGATAAACCTATTAGTATTTTGGGTGTCAAGTTTTTCAAAAAACCAGTGGATGTTTTTAATCCTTTTGCCACTGTGGAAGTTGGGTTTTGATCAATAATTTCTGAGTGAGTTTACTTTGGTGGTAGAGCATTGTGGTGGTCATTATGGAGGATGGGTATGAGACTATCTTGAAGAGCTGGTTTAGTTATGGCACATTTCTTCAACATGTGAATGCCATTAAAGTATTTGATTTCTCCTTCATAAATGAAACTCGGGCTAGCTGGATACAGGATCCTGGGCTGAAAGTTGTTTTGTTTTAAGAGATTGACGGTTGATGACCATCTTCTTCTGGCTTGAAAAATTTCAGCAGTAAGATCTGCAGTCATTCTAATATTCTTCCCCTTGTAGGTTATGATTTTCTTATATCTGGCTGCTTGCAGGATTTTCTCTTTCATGTTAACTTTGGTGAAGTTAATTATAATGTGTCTAGGGGATGCTTTATTTGGATTGAGTTGTGCTGTGGTTCTGAAACTGTCTGCTATCTGAATTTCAGTATCTCTTGCCATGTTTGGAAAGTTTTCCTCTAAAATGTCTTGGAATAGAGCATCTGTGCCTTTCAGATCATTCTCATCACCTTCAGGAATTCCAATAAGGTGAATGTTTCCTTTTTTGGAGTGGTCCCACAACTCTCTCAGGGAATGATCCATCTTTGCTCTCCATTTCTCTTCATCTTTGAGCATTTGGGAGTGTTCAAAAGTTTTGTGTTCAATATCTGGGAGACTTTCTTCTGTCTGCTCCATCCTATTACTGAGGGAGTCTACTGTATTTCTTATGTCTTTGAAGGATGCAACTTCTTGCCTCAATTTGTCAAAATCTTTGGTGATTTTATCTTTGAATTCATTAAATTCTTGAGCCAACTTTTGAATTGCTCCTTGAACTTCTAATTCCAATTTTACTTCAATTCTGTTATTCTTATTTGCTATCCAAATTCTGAACTCAATTTCTGACATCTCAGCCATTTATTTATGAATAGGCTATTCTGTTGCGTCTCCTTTATTGTAACATGGAGGAGTTGATCTACTCTGGTTATTCATGTTGCCTGAGATTTTTTGTTTGTTTGTTCGTTTGTTTTTCAGAGACAGAGTCTCACTTTGTTGCCCACCGTAGAGTGTTGTGGCATCACAGCTCACAGCAACCTCCAGCTCTTGGGCTTAGGTGATTCTCTTGCCTCAGCCTCCCGAGCAGCTGGGACCACAGGCACCCGCCACAATGCCCAGCTATTTTTTGTTGTAGTTTGGCCGGGGCCAGGCTTGAACCCGCCGCCCTTGATATATGGGGCTGGTGCCCTACTCACTTAGCCACAGGTTCCATCCCACATTGGCCAAGTTTTTCCACTCATCCCCCCCATAGTTATTTTGCACCATTTGTTTAGAGAGGCTGGTAACATGGAATTAAATTGAGGGCTCTTGGAGATGTACTTAATCAGCCTTTTGCCAGAGTGCTGGGACTGGTGACTGTGACTTTTCCCCAGTGGCTTTACCAAGGTCCCGTTTAGTACTACAGCCTGAGACTCTGGAGACCCACTTTTAAGATGGGGCTAGGTGGGTCTGTCTTGTATTTAGCTAGACTCTGACCTATCCTAGTGGGTCAGTGACTTTTGGTTGAAATTTCAGCTGTGGAGGAATACAAGCAATTAAGACACCCTGCCCCCCACTGGCAACAACCAGAAGAGAAGAATCAGACCCTTCCTGTACAATACAACCAGAGTATAACCTTGGAGAGTCCAGGTTATGAGTAATTGGCCCAAATCAAGGGATCCAAACCAAGTGTCCCGGATCAAGTGGGAAAGTTCAAACACAGATCAAGTGGGAGACTTCAAAAGGTCTCCAGCAACTGAACAGCAGGGGCCCACTGGCAGCTCAAGTGTGACTTGCTCCAGTGGTCTGTGGAGTCAGAAAGGCCCACCCACCAAGAGAATTATTCCAGGGGAGCTGGTGCCTCTTTTCCCACTTTGCATCACTGTCATCCGCAGTCACTGATTACCGTGCAGGGCTGCAGTCCAGCTCTCTCTAATACTCAAGTACACCAGGGATTTGCACCTAAGCCAAAGAGGAGACAATGCCTCCCCAACTGGGCTGTCTCCCTATGTGACCTGCAGGGGGGAAGGTGGGACTAGTTCAGGCCTGATTCCCTCTTATGATTATTGGAAACTAGGAAGTGTTCCACCTGTGTCTGTATCCAGTTGGGGCTTACTGTGGAGCAGTGTGCTTCTCTCTCTCAGAGAGAGTGTGGTTCTCTTTCTCAGAGACCATGCCTCTGCCTTGGCCACATTCCACTTCTACAAACCCTGCAGGTCAGGTCAGGTTCCTTCCATGTTCCACAGAATTGAGAGGGCATTTTTCTCAAAATTGACCTGAATGGGTGGGACTGTGGAGCTGCCACTACTGTCAGGGGTGGTGCTGCCACTGTCGGGATGGTGCCATTGGTCTATGGTACTGCTGTGGGCAGGTCGCAGGAGCCAGGCAAGGAGCCAGAGGGCAGTGCCTGTTGACCACCGGCCACTGGTCTCAGGAGCCAGGTGGGGAGCCGGAGGGTGGAGTCACAAGCCACAGGTCAGAGCTGGAGGGTGGAACCACAGGTCGGAGGAGCAGACTGGGAGCCAGAAGGTGGAGCTGCAGGCCTTGGGCCTCTGACCACATGGGACTTTGCTGAGGAGCCAGGGAGCTGGTGGGCAGTGCCCTACAGGTAGCAGAAGCTGTGGGGTGCCAGGGGCGACTCCAAGTTCCCTGGTCGTTGGTGACACAGTCCCACACTATGCTTTTTCTGACATGGGGCAAGTCTCTCTCCCCTTGTGACTCCCTGCCTCTATTAAAGTTATAAAGTTTCAATGCAATTGTACTACAGCTCATGACTTGCCCAACCCTAGCAAAAATCTGCCAGCACTCCAGATTCTGCAGGGGGTTGTCTTCTAGACCACCAGGAGATGGGGGAAGGGTGGATTGGGAGTTCAGGAAGGTAGGGAGAATATTAGTTTAACTTTTATCCCAGGCAAGAGACTGCCTGGGCTTGTGGTGGTATCTCTCTATGGAGGGAGTCCTGGCCCTCAGTCATTCTCTTCCCTTTGGTGAAACAAAAGGTCCTCTGTGCACTACTCACCTCGAGCCGCTCTCATGGGGGGAAGGGGAAGGATTGCCATCCTCTTTGGGATGGGTTTTGTACTTGAAATTTGTTTCCTTAGAGTCCCAGCTTGCCTCAGCAGGGGTGAGGCGAACCTATCAATCCACCCTCTCAGCTCAGCTTCCGATCTTCTGCTTTATTGGGTTGGTTCTGGCCACTATTTCTCCCTCTGGATGGGAGCCTCTGCTGAAAGCTGGCTTCAGCGGGCCATCTTGCCTCTTCTCCTCAAGCTAGCATTCTTATTTATGATTAAGCAATTAAAAAAATTCTATATGTGATTTTTTCCCCCTCACAGCTTTTTTTTTTCTTTTTTAATGTGGTGGTGAAGTCAGGGAATCCATATGGTCCTGAGGTTTTCTTTGATGAAGGATTTTTTTTTTATTACTGATTCAATCTCATGGCTCATTAATGGTCTGTTCAAGTTTTCTATTTCTTCCTAGTTCAACCTTGGGAAGGTGTAAGTTTCAAGAATTTATCCATTTTCTTTAGGTTTTCTAGTTTGTAAGCATGTCATTATTCATAGTAGTCTCTGACCATCTTTTTATTTCTGAGCTGTTTGGGTTCAAGGGTCCTGCTTCCTCAAGTCCAGTTGACCTGTTTCAGAACTGAAAAGTTCAACTGAGCTTCAGCAGGAATCCAAAGGGAAGGTGGATGGGAACCAAAAGTAAAACTGGAGCCACACAGGCAAGAATAGAAGGCAGAAGTAACTGGCACAAGCTTTAACAAGGAGAATTTTATTAAGAAGAAAGGGAAAGCATAGAGCACTTCCAAACAGAGTTGGAAGTGGGTTCCTCTCATGAATGAGAAGAGGTGATCGAGATAGACACAAGGTCCATGAAGGATATAAATATCCTTTTCCTCTCCATTTGAAATTGGTTGTAAGTCTTTCATTAGTCTCTATACACCACCAGGAATCACTGCCTTTTATATTGGTCATTGATTATTGTCCTTTTCTAGGTTACTTCATACTCACATTCTTTTCCTTTTATTAGCAAGAATTGCTGAGTACTGACTACAGTGTTTCCATTAAATTTCTATGAGCCTTCCCGACTGACTTCTTGTTCAGCAGGCCAGGCTTTCTTCTTATGCCCCTTGAGGCCCCTTTTTCTTTACATCTTTTTTCATGAGGTATCAGTTCCTTTTTTTTCTTAATTTCAAATTTATATGAGGTTACAAATTTTTAGGTTACATTATTTTCAGTTTTAAGGTAAAATTCAAGTTGTAGTTGAGCTCTTTACCCAGGGGGCATACTGAACACCCTCACATTGTGCACATTAGATGATATTTAATATTTTATTTCTCATTTCTGATTTTGTTTATTTGGGTCTTCTCTCTTCTTGGTTACTCCAGCTAGCATTTACCAATTTTATCTTTTCAAAGAAACTACATTCATTTAGTTGATTTATGGTATTATTTATTTGGTCTTTATTTCATTTAGGTCTCCTCTGATCTTTGCTATTTCTTTTCCTCTGAAAATTTTGCATATTTTTCTTCTTGTTTTTCTGTACCTTGAGCTACATTGTTAGGCCATTAATTTGCAGTCTTTCAACTTTTTTGATGCAGGCCTCTAATGCGGTATATTTCTTCTTAGCACTGCTTTGTCTTTATTCCACAGATTTTGCTATGTTGTATTTCCATTTTCATTCATTTCAAAAATTTTAATTTCATGTTAATTTCTTCATTGACCCAGTGATCAGTCAGGAGTATGCTGTTTAAGTTCTCTGTGTTTATATAATTTCCAAAGTTCCTTTTGTTACTGAATTTTAGTTTTATGCCATTGTAATCTAAGAATATACTCAAAATGATTTTGGGTTTTTTAATTTGTTGAGACTTGTTTTATGGACTGACATTTGATTTACCCTGGAGAATGTTCCTTGTGCTGATGAAAAGAACGTATATTTGTAGTTGTTGGGTATAAAGTTCTGGAAGTGTTTGTTAGGTCCACTTGTTCCAAAGTAATGACAGAGTCAATACAATCCCTATCAACATAATAATGACAATCTTCATAGTAATAGAGAAAAAAAATCCTAAAATTTGTATGGAATCACAAAAGGCCCTAAATAGCCAAAGCAATCCTAAGCAAAGAAAATAAAGCTGGAGGCATCACATGATCTAACTTCAGAACATACTCCAAAGCCATAGTAACCAAAGAAGCATGGTAGTGGCATAAGAAGAGACACAGAAAAATGGCACAAAATAAAGAACCCCCAAATAAAACAATACACTTATAGCCAACTGATTTTTGACAAAGTAACAAATAACACTGGAAAGAACAATGTCTTCAATAGTTGGTGCTGGAAAAACTATAGAAAAATGAAAGTAGACCCCTATCATATATAAAAATCAATATAAAATGGATTAAGGACTTAAATATAAGACCTGAAACTATAAATCTCCTGGAATAAAACATTGAAGAAATCATTCAGGACATTAGTCAAGGCAAAGATTTTTTTGTGTAAGATATTGAAAGCACAGGCAACAAAAGTAAAAATTGACAAATGGGATCATATCAAGGTAAAAAGTTTCTGTATAGCAAAGGAAACAACCAGCAGCCTACAGAATAAACACAAACTTTTGCAAACTATCCAACAAACAATTAATAACCAGAATATATAAATAACTAAGTAATTTAATAATCAAACAAATAATTTGATATAAAAGAGCAAAAGGTTAAAAATAAACATTACAAAAAGACATACAAATGGCCAGCAGGTATATGAAAAAATGTTCAGTATCACGAATCATCAGGAAAATGGAAATTAAAACCACAATAAGATATCACCTTACCTCAGTTAAAATGGCTATTGATATTAATATAAAGGCAGAAAATAACAAATACTGGAAAGGATTTGGAGAAATCTTGTACACTGTTGGTAGAAATATAAATTAGTATGGCTATTAGAAGAAACAGTATAGAGGTTTCTCCAAATCCTAAAAAATGAACTATATATGATCCAGCAATTCCACTACTGAGTAAATACCCACAAGAAAGGAAATTGACAAATGGGACAATATTAAGTATATTAAAGGGACATGTGAATGTACACATTTTTTTCAGTGCTATTCATAATAGTTGAGATATGGATTCATTCTATATGTCCATAAAAGAATGAATAAATAAAATGTTGCTTATATACACAATAGCATATTATCCATAAAAAGTAATAAATATTGTCATTTGCAGAAACATGGATGAAACTAGAGGGCATTATGATAAGTGTAAGGCAGGAACAGAAAACAAATATGGCATGTTCTCATTCATAGGTAGGAGTGAAAAATTGATCTAGTGGAGGTAGTGAGTAAAATGGTGATTACCAAAGCTGGGAAGAGTAGGGAGGAGGGTGAATGAAGAGAACTTGATTATTTGGTACAAAAGCAGTAAGTTCTGATGTTCAAAAGCACATAGGACAGCTATCTTTAACAAAACTTCATCATGTTTTTAAAAACAGCTAGCAAAGAAGGTTTGGAATGTTTCCAGAACAAAGAAATGATAAATGTTGGAGGTGATAGATATCTCAATTACCCTGAATGGATCATTTTACTTTGTATGTGTATACTAAAATACATATGTTCCATCAATATGTACAACTATTATGTATCAATAAAAATATGAATTACAATAATAAAAATAAGAACTTCCATTTATCAAAAGATGCCTCTAAGGGAATGGGAAAAAAATTTTTTTTCTCGTATTGAGTTATTTGATTTTCTTATACATTTTGGCTATTAGTTTCTGATCAGATGTATGATTTGCAAATATTTTCTCCCAATCTGTGAGCTGTCTCTCCATTATGTTAATTTTTCCTTTGCTGTGCAGAGAGTAGAAGGTTTTTAGTTTGATGAAATACCATTTATCTATTTTTGCTTTTGTTGCCTGTGCCTTTTGGTGTCATAACCAGAAAATCATTGCTGAGACCAATGTCATGGTGCAGTTCCCCTATGTTTTCTTTTAGTAGTTTTATAGACTTACATTTAGGTCTTTAATACATTTTGAGTTGATTTTATATGGTGTGAGATACAGGTCCAATTTCATTCCACTACATGTCAATATTTAGTTTTCTCAAAACCCCATTTATTGTGTTCATGATATCTTTGTTGAAATCAGTTAACTGAAGATAAGTGGAATTGTTTCTTTGCCCAATATCTTGTTCTACATAAATATATATGATTATTATTTATAAATTAAAAATAAAATGAAAAACAATAGATTTGAGAGGATGTATCATAAAATATGACATATTTTAATAATATTATGAAAATGTGTTCAAATTCACTAGTCATTAGAAAAATTTAAATTCAATCTATAATGTGTTATTATTCCACACCTACCAGAATAGATTTCCAGTGTAGTTGGGATAAGGAACAACCAGAATTATCAGATACCACTGTTTCCACCATATGACACTCACGCTGAAAAACTAAAACTGAATATATATAAAACCTAGGACCCCCAAGTTTTACTTTTAGACATATATTTACCCAAATTTTATATGTATATTCCCCAAAGGCACTAGAATGTTTATAACACTAATATTTCAAAAATACAAGACTAAAAGTCATCTGAATACCTATCAACAGCATAATGGATGAATCATGGTCTATCCATCAGTGGAATATTAGCAGTAATGAGAATGAAAGAGACATAGTTTTGTGCTTCTCATCTACCTCCCTGTCCTGAGAAGTGGGGATATCTATAATAATTATTCCCATGTCCGTATCACCATCATGTTATGTATGTGTGTGTATGTATGTGTGTTGGTAGGTGGAGAGGATAACTTATCTCTCACATTCTGAAGTTTTTCAGATTGAGAGGAACAGTAAGTACATAGAGAACTGTATCTGAGAAAACTCATTTTCAGCTACACTTTATTTAGATAATCATATCTTGGATATTGACCTGAAGTGGCAACAGGATGAGATTATGAGGCTTTTATAAATAAATTGTGGCAAGTGTGACAGCTGTGGCAAATTAAAGATGGCCATTTTTTTTTTTTTCTATTTTTCCTATTGAAAGAACTGAATTTCCGTCTATTAGTGACTGGCCTGGCCTTAGTGTTTGACCAACAGAAGGCAGAAAATGAGATTCTGGGACTTTCATAAGCTAGGCTCTAAAGCTTATGAAGTCATGGAGCTTCTGCCTTGACCTCTGAATACGTTTGCTCTCAAAGTGTCTGCTTTCAGAACCTGCTGCCTGGCTGCACGCTGCCCAAGGGATGTGGAAAGACCACCAACAGGAGTTCAGTCCTAAGAAACAAATGGGGAATGCATGAGTTATTTAAAAATCATGTTGTATCCACTAGCTATTTGTAAAAGAATTAAAAGTGAAAGTACATCCCTTCCCTTCACCATATCACAGTGGTAGTAAATTAAAGATTTAAATACAATACTTAAAAGCTAAAAGAAATAACTAAGCAAAATTTCCCTGATCTGTGGATGGGAAGGGCTTTTGTGTAAAACAGTAATAAAAAAAACACAAAGCAAAATATCTGCCAATTTTGACTACAATTTTTTTAATTTTATTTTTTAGATGACAAGTAGTAGTTGTGTGCATTCATGGATTATGTAGTGATGTTTTGACATGTCATGTATAGTGATTAGATCAGAATAATTAGCATATCTACCATCTCACAGATTTATCAGTTCTTTGTGTTGGGAACATTCAATATCCTCCATCTAGCTATTTGAAACTTCAGCGTATATTATTCTTAATTGCAGCCATCTTACAATGGTATAGAACTCTAGAATTTATTCCTTTTAACTAGATGAAATAAAAAAAAATTTTAATATATAATGGAAAGACTAGTACAAAAATCACTAATAATAAAATGCTTTCTTACTATATTGTTTTGTTGTCTTTCATATCCATTTGAAAAAGCATTATACACCCCAGTGAAAAGGACAAATAAATTACTAGAACAATTTGAGAAATAATCTATGGTTAAAAATCAAATGAAATAAATATCCAGTCTTAGGATTAATAAAAGAAATGCAACTTTTTTTTTAATTTAGCTGTGTACATTAATGCAATCATGGGGTACAATGTGCTGGTTTCATACACAATCTAAAATATTTCATCAAACTGGTTAACATAGCCTTCATGGCATTTTCTTAGTTAATGTGTTCAGACATTTATACTCTGCATTTCACCTGTACCCTTCTAAGATGTACCGTAGGTGTGGTCCCACAAATTACCCTCCCTTCACCCATCCTTCCCCCTCCCCTCACCTTCCTTGCCCCTTTCCCCATATTCTTGTGCTATAATTGAGTTATAGCCTTCATATGAAAGCTATAAATTAGTTTCATAGTAGGGCTGAGTACATTGGATACTTTTTCTTCCATTTTTTAAAATTATATCATAGCTGTATACATTAGTGCAATCATGGGGTACAATGTGCTGGTTTCACATACAATCTGAAATATTTTCATCCAACTGTTTGACATAACCTTCATGGAATTTTCTTGGTTATTGTATGAAAACATATGCATTCTGCATTTAGTAAGTTTCACCTGTACCCTTCTAAGATGCACTTGAGATACTTTGCTAAGAAGAATATGTTCTAGCTCCTTCCATGTAAACATGGAAGAGGTAAAGTCTCCATCTTTCTTTAAGAAAATGCAACTTTTAAAAATAATTTGATATTTCATACTTATTAAAAATTTTTAAGACATATTTATATTAGAGAGAGGGAAGAGAGTGGTTGGGGGACAGATGGGACAGAGACAAAAGACAACAAAGAGGGATGTGGCGTTGCCTCCCAAAGAAAGGAAGAATGCCTACCTATACCAATGAAATTATTAATGATCAAAACCAATGAGGATGTACTCTAGTCCCATGCCAACCTAGGCGGGAATTCCACAACTTCTATTTAACACTTTTATGAAACTCAGTTAAATCATTATCCTTACTGAGCATCAATTTTCTCATTTGTAAAGGGGGGGCAATAATACTTCCTACATTCTAAGCTTGCTGTATTACTTGAGATCATGTAAAGAAAGTCTTCAAAAAAGGCTAGCTAGCATTAATAATAAAAATGCAAGAAATATGAATAGCTATTTTAGCAGCTGCTATGTAGGAGGCATCATGCCTGGTGTGCTTTATTTAGGCTGCCTTGTTAATTGAGAGTTTTAGACTTTTTGAGGAAGCGGCTTCACATTAGAATGACTGCTTAAAGAAATCACCAGCAGGAATGGTCTTTTAAAAGTTATGCTTCTGACTTCTTCAATGCTGTTTTACCTAGAACATGGGACAGGCACAAATTGTTTAATGCAGCGGTTCTCAACCTGTGGGTCACGACCCCTTTGTTCCATTTGTAACAACACGGCAATTAGGAAGGTTGAGAATCACTGGTCTAATGCATAGGCAAGAGTTCTAGGAGACCTGCTAGTCAGGAGGAAGTGTGCTTGGTTCCAGCAAGAGGCTTCAGAATCACACTCCTGAGACTTGTATTTTAGAGCTTAATCCCTGGGAAAGAGATGCCCTCAGTTCCCCCAGGGCCTAGCCAGAGCTGGCTGGAGAACAACCTGCACAGTGACACTGAGGTTGGCTTTAATGAGCTCCCTGGGAGATGTTGTTCCAGGAACATTTATAACCCTTAGAAATATTCCTGTCTTTTCAAGTCTGGGGAAGGCGAAACTAAGTCCAACATTCCAAGTGTTCCTAGTAAACTCTGTACTCTGTAGACTCCAACTTTACTAACTTTGAGTTAGAAAAGGCTTGGGGAGTTCCTTATCTAGTGAATTTTCCTTCCAGGGGAGAGATTTGGAGAATTTGAAGATGCCTAACTCTGACCCATTATATGACAGGTGAGAATCTGGAAGGGTAGCAAACACACACACACACACACATATACACATGTCCCTCTTTTTTTCCATCCCAGTGACCAGGCTAGAGTTTCTTGGGTAGGTGATCTGAGTCTCTGGCTAAAGTCAAAAGTCTCTCTATGAACCAAAGAACAAATGGAGGATAAAATACACTCAAAAACTTCTAAGGCCATTGCTTCTTCACGGTCAGTGTGAGATGGGTCCTGCTACCAGCTTGCTCTCAATCCTAGGACAGCAGAACAGAATAACCATTTTCCAACCAAGAAGCCAGAGTCTGATGCTTCTCACCTTTCCTCCCTCTGGTAAAAAGGAAAGATCAGAAAAATGCAGTAAACATGTGCGGGTGAAGGCACAAGAGGACAAAAATCAATTTCCAGACAGATATAGCACAGAGGCGTGAAAGCGGAAGAGGACAGGGATAAAGGAGAGAAGGTGATGTCTTAACTGTGGAGGGGACATCCTAACAGGAGAGGAGATAGAGGAAATACATAGACCCTCACGTCCTCAGCCCCACATTGTATGTGCCAGTTAGGGGAGAATACAAGGCTGGTTTGAATAGGTGAAATTAAATTCACATATTAAATGAGAAAATATCATGAATGTTATATTAATCAGGTTGATAAAAATATCTCCAATTGTATGTGAAGCCCACACACTGTACTCCTTGACTGAATTATTTTACACAGCTATGACTCAATAAAAAAATAAATAAATAAAAGTCGATGACCACTCCCTTCTAGCTTGAAAGGTTTGAGCAGAGAGATCTGCAGTTATTCTAATATTCTTCTCCTTGTAAGTAACGGTTTTCTTGCATCTGGCTGTTTTCAGAATCTTCTCTTTCATTTTAACTTTAGTGAAGTTGACTATGATGTGTCTGGGGGATGTCTTATTCGGGTTGAGTTGTGCTGGGGTTCTGAAACTGTCTCCTATCTGAATTTCAGAGTCTCTAGGCATGTCTGGAAAATTCTCTTTCATAATCTCAAGAAGAAGGGACTCTTCTTGGGAAGCCAGTTCATCACTTTCAAATATCCCTATAAGACGAATATTGTTTTTCTTTGAGTTATCCCAGAGCTGTCTGAGAGAATAATCCATTTTTGCCTTCCATTTCTCTTTCTCTTTGAGATTTTGGTTGCATTCAAAAGCTCTGTGTTCATTGTCAGACATCCTTTCTTCTGCTTGCTCCATTCTGTTACTTAGGGCTTCTATTGTATTTCTCAGAACTTTGAGGGCTCCAACTTCTTGTCTCAATTTGTCAAAGTCTTTGGTCATTTTGTATTTGAATTGGTTGAATGATTGAGACATCTTCTGAATTAATCCTACAAATTCTACCTTCATCTTTACTTCCATTTTGTTGATTT
>CAUYRH010120567.1:0-47810 GCA_963574655.1 Perodicticus potto | reverse complement strand
CATATTCTTGGGCTATAATTGGTTTCATAGTAAGACTGAGTACATTGGATATTTTTTCTTCCATTCTTGAGATACTTTGCTAAGAAGAATATGTTCCAGCTCCATCCATGTAAACATGAAAGAGGTAAAGTCTCCATCTTTTTTAAGGCTGCATAATATTCCATGTTGTACATATACCACAATTTATTAATCCATTCGTGGGTTGATGGGCACTTGGGCTTCTTCTTTCTTCTTCTAGCAATTATGAATTGGGCTGCAGTAAACATTCTGGTACAAATATCTTTGTTATAATGTGATTTTTGGTCTTCTGGATACATACCTAGTAGAGGAATTGTAGGAATGAATGGCAGGTCTATTTTTAGATCCCTAAGTGTTCTCCAAACATCTTTCCAAAAGTATTAGTTTGTATTCCCACCAGCAGGGTAGAAGTGTTCCCTTTTCTCCACATTCATGCTAGCATCTCAGGTTTTGGGATTTTGTGATGTGAGCTAGTCTTATTGGAGTTAGATGATATCTCAAAGTAGTTTTGATGTGCATTTCTCTGATGATTAAGGATGGTGAGCGTTTTTTTTTGCAATTTTTGGCTGGGGCTGGGTTTGAACCCACCACTTCCGGTATATGGGCCTGCGCCCTACTCCTTTGAGCTACAGGCACCGCCTGGGGATGATGAGCGTTTTTTCATGTGTCTATAGGCCTTGCGCCTGTTTTCTTCAGAGAAGTTTCTCTTCAAGTCCCTTGCCCACCCTGAGATGGGATCACTTGTTCTTTTCTTGCTAATACATTTGCGTTCTCAGTGGATTCTGGTAATTAAACCTTTGTCGGAGACATAACCTGCAAATATCTTCTTCTGAGAGCTGTCTGCTTGCTTTGCTTACTGTGTTCTTGGCTGTGCAGAAGCTTTTTAGTTTGATCCGGTCCTAGTAATGTCTTCTTATAAAGACACCAGTCATTGGATTAGGACTCAACCAAATCCAGTATGACCTCATCTTAACTTGGTTATATCTGTTAAGTTTTTATTTCCAAATGAGGTCACATTCAGATACTTGGGTTTAGGACTTGAGCATTATATTTTGTGGAACACAATTCAGCTTTCAACAGATGCCTTAAATTCTTTTTTTTTTTTTAATCAAATACAACTTTTATAGCTGAATGATTTGCCCCATGCCAGCTACTCCATGATAACCACAATGGAAACCTTAAAATGAGGCTTTAAAATTTAATTTTAAAATAAACAGTAAATTCATGCACTTCAGAATTCATCATGATCTTAATACAGTGAATACAGTGAATACTGTATGAAGAATACATTCATACACTTCAGAACTCATATGATCTTAATACAGTGTATATTCTTCACCTCTATCCTTTAGCTTTTTAGTTTTCTTTTTCATATGCATTCAACATTACTAGTATTGTGTTTATTCTTTCCAGAAATGTAAAATGAAAGGTTTTAAACAAGTAGATTTCTAATAAGTTTTCCATTCCAAATATTCTCTGATTTTGAATCCCTATAATTTCACTCAAATTTTATGAAAGAAGCCAGTGGGAGAGTAAAATTTACTTAAATAGATTTTTTCTTTTAGCTAGACATTTATTATGGGGGGAGGTAACTATTTTTACATCAGTAAAAGTGAATATCAAAATATCATATTGATTAATCTGGATTTGTCTTATTTAGTGTTGTTTCCCTTTATTCTTTGTAAAGCAATTTTATGCTTCAGTGTGCCATATATACATACAAGTAATGGAAAAATCCTGTTTGTTTACCAAAACCAATCAGATACACATGTTTAAAAAGTTTTTTATTGTTAAAACTCACAATGGCACTCACCTGCATTTATTGTTAGGTTGCATTCTTTTGTATAATAAACATATCTTTTTACAGTGCTCTCTCAGAGGAGGAGAAAACTACATTGCGTGCAGGGCTTATCACGAACTTCAATGAACCAATAAACCAGGTTAGTGAGAAAATTGATTCTAATTATTATTTATCTTCTCTTAATTTTTGCTTCTTTTTCAAAATAATTTTGTTTCCTGGCATTAAAAATAAAATTTTGCTACACTCTTTTTAATTAAGGTGTTTAATTAGGTGTTTTTTGGTTTTTAAATTTTGAGATACAGTTGTAGTTGTTAAGAATTTTGGCTAGATTTGGGTATTATTGAAAACTCAGAAGTCATTTTAAGGAATACTTGTATGCTTTCAATTTAGTAGTTTTCGAGCCAGTATTTAAAGCAGACCTCTATATACAGTCGTGCATCACCTAAAGACATTTTGGTCAACAGTAGAGTGCATGTACTCTGATGGTCCCATCAGAGTGTAATGGAGCTGAAAAATTCCTAATGCCTAGTGACATCGTAGGTGTCCTAATGTCGTAGTGCAGCACATTACTCATGTGTTTGTGGTGATACTAGTGTAAATAAGCCTATTGCACTGCCAATCACATAAAAGTATAGCACATACAATTACTTTACTTTCTCTGACACTCAGTGATGGCTAATGATGCATTTTTCAGAATAATTATATCTGTTGTTAAGTGATACATGGCTATATTTGTAGTTTTACTGCACAGGGATTAGTTTTGATGATTTGGATTATCTTTCCTGCCGCTCATAAAGCAAAATCTACTGGATGGCTTCAGGTTTTTGTCTGTTTCCTGTATTCATCACATTTTCAATTCCCATTACTCTGTGGTAGATAGTAGATTTTTAGATTATACAGTTTTACTATTTCTTTTATAGTGAAGTTTTTCTTCCAAGAATAAAATGTTTTGCATTTAGTTGCAAACATTCTTAAATTTTTCCAAGGTAATTTACGATACTTGATTCTTTTAACTCAAATCTTAAAGAACACTGTATTAGCAGTATTTCTGATGCAGTTTTATCTTGACCTGTTTAAATGAACTCATTTCTCTGCTTTGCATTTCCTAGACAGAGGAGATGAGGGATAATGGTGAAGAAGAGAGTTACTCTCACTGGGACAGGAGGTGGTTGGGAAGTGATTGAGAAATTTGGGTGATTGAGAAGTAAATCAGTGCCTAACTGTTATGTGAACTAACATTTGGGAGTCACTGATCTGTAGAAATATCATTATTTAAATACTATTTAAGTTCCTAATACTTGATATTCATTTCTACTCTTTGGTCAGTGGTTCTTAAACTTTGTGGTTGCAGGACTTCCTTATATGGCTAAAATGAAAGACTTCAAAGGGCTATATGTGTGATATTTACTGTATTAGAAATTAAAGCTGAGAAATTTAAAAATATTAGTTAATTAAAAAATAAAAAATAATAAAACCATATTTGTTGACATAAATTGCATTCAAAAATGTGTAATAGTATTATAGCTATTTCTGAAAGAAGAATTAGTGAGAAGGATGCCATTGTTTTACGTTTTTCCATCTCTTTAGTATCTGGCTATTTAAAAGATGACATCTAGGTTTTCATATCTGCGTCTTCATTTTGTTGTGGTATACTATTTTGCTGGAAGTTAGATGAAGAAAAACCCAGTTCATGCTGACATGCAGTTGGGAAAGGAAGACTTTAGACCCACAGAAGGGCTCCAGACCCCCCAAGGGTCCATGTACTGCACTTAGAGAATCACTATCTTAAGCAGTTCAGTGAAATTTTAGTTTTGTTAAATGTATAGTTAACCTAAAAAGGTAATTTTTAATTACATGAGTGCTTTCTTTACCCATTGCCTGATTGCATATGCTTCTGATAATTAATTGTTTCTTTTTAGATTGCAACTCAAATTGCAGTGCTGATTGCAAAAGTTGCTAGATTGGATTGTCCCAGACAATGGCCTGAACTGATTCCCACTCTTATAGAGTCTGTCAAAGTCCAGGATGATCTCCGACAGCACAGAGCATTACTTACCTTCTATCATGTTACCAAGACACTGGCGTCTAAGCGACTTGCTGCTGATAGAAAATTATTTTATGATGTAAGTGATTAACATAGTTAAATTTGATTATGAAAACTGTGCTATTTGCATAGAAATGACTAGTTTTACTTTGTTAATATTTTGTTTATGGATTTTGAATTCTTTTTGATACTATGCTGAATTGCCAATGAGGAAGATTGGTTGATAGGGCTCAGTCTAAAGGCAAAGAGAACACTTTGAGGCCATAAGAGTAGTTCAGGTATGATGATAAATCTCTTAAATGAAGTAGTGGTAAAAGGAATAGTAAAGTGGGGAAAGAGTTGACATGTCTAGGTAATTGAGGGATGCAGAGTAAGTGTAGGAAGGAGTCTAACAAAACTGGGAGGTGGCGCCCTCTATCAGGTGTTTTTGCTTCACTTGTGGAGGAGATATTCTTTTCTGTATTTGCTTGCTTTTGGTGCTTTTGTATTTGATTATTTTTGACCTTTCAAAATAGTGATTTTCATGTCAATCTAATACCATAAAGATATCTTTATGGTATTAGATTATATTGGATTCTACCATATAATAGTACTAGTTATCTCAAAATATTGTTAGCATCGTAGTTGCATACCTTTGATACTTGCAGAGAAATTAAAGGTGTATAATTTGAAATTGTATATGGTCACACGATCAGGCTCAAGAAAACTGTTTCAGCCATATTCTGAACCATGCTTCTCTGCAGAAAAAATAGAGTGACATAGTGTTTGTAAAAGGAAATTTTTTTTGTCTTGCTTTTCTTCCTGCAAGTATACTTTATTTATTGTTCTTTCTTTTCCCCAATAAGCAGTTTTTTCCCTGAGAGCTTTCAGACTTGATTGTGATTCTCAATTTAGCATGTGGTCATGAACAGCCTTTCGCAGGCTTCCTTTCTTCTGACTTCTACTTTGCTTTCTACTTCACCTTCCATGTTTAGATATGTTTCATTCTTGAAGGAGGAGGAGATAGCCTAGTATAGGTGGATAGGAATTAGTGAAGAGTATATACGGCATATGAAAGGAGCAGGATCCAAGGAGGGAGCCCAGTGAAGATCGAGTTCTAGAAGAAAAGGCTTGCCCTGGTTTGATTCATTTTATATTGTTTTTGTCTCTCTGCTTCTGTTTCTCTGCGAAGAGTTGGCCAACTTTTTGTCACTGTAGAGTCTGTTTTATTCTGGATTCACAAAGAAGTCCTTCTTTTTTGAGACTGGATTAGGTAAAGGGGAGAGGGAAGAGCTGTTTGAGCTGATTTCCATGTTAAAGACATTAGTTTTCAATTTGTCACACAGACTGAGAAGTTTCTGAGCCACACTTGGGAATCCTCATTTTGAGTGCAGGATATAACCTCAGGTGATTCTTACTAAATACACCAAAGGTTAAGCCAGAATCGCATTACTTCATTTTTATTTTTAACCAGTAGGTTTAAATAGCCAGTCTTATGTTCATCTGAGGATGTTAAAAATAAGAGAAATTCTTTTTGATGTTCATAGGGTTGATTTTCACATCCTTGTCACTATTAGTTGATTTCTATCTGGAAATGGACAGTTGGTCCACTTAGATCTTTCTGTGGGATTCTTTTTGATTTTCCTTACCTTTATCCTAACCCTTCAAACCCTTTTACCTCTGGGACTTACTTTTATGCTGAGAAGAGTCTCAAAATCAAATGTTTAGAAGATTCTAGGTTATAGTTACTCTTCACTAAAGTTTGCTCATCTATAGATGTCTGAGTTCTCATTTTGTCTTTCTCAAGACGTACTTTGCTAATATATTGCCTTTGTTTTCAGGTATAATTTATATTTAGCCTAGGTAATTTCTACAAAATTGAGGTCTAATTAGAGCTCTTATTCTGAGCGGCTTGTATGAGTTAGCTTTTTGCTTAGTTTTCTTGGAGTATGAGACTAGTTCCTTTCCACATAGAATGAAATATAGGCCTACCTGGCATCTTGTACTTTCTTACAGCATAGCATTTATCACATTATGCTGATTATAGTTGTTGACTTAAAAACAGGTCCACTATGCTGTAGCTTTTATTACTGTGGTCTAGAAGAGCATTCATAGTTATTGGTGCTCAGTAATTGCTAAATGAGTGAACAGTAGAAGAGGACACTTGTTCTCAGAGACCTTAGATTTTAGAGTGGTAGTAGTAATACAAAAACTCAGAAAGTAGTTTTTGGAGATAATACAAAGCTGAAGACACTTGAGGAAAAATTTATATTAGTGCCTTTTTTTTTCTTTTTTTTTTTTGAGACAGTCTCCCTGTGTCATCCTCGGTAGAGTGCTGTGACATCACAGCTCACAGCAACCTCAAAATCTTGGGCTTAAGCAATTCTCTTGCCTCAGCCTACCAAGTAGCTGGGACTACAGGCGCCCGCCATAACGCCCAGCTAGTTTTTGGTTGGAGTGGTTGTTTAGCAGACCCGGGCTGGGCTTGAATCGGCCAGCCTCAGTGTATATGGCTGGCGCCTTTACTCACTGAGCTATGGGCGCCAAGCCATTAGTGCCTTTTATTTGGACTGGAGTAGCTAAATCTATACTGTGGACTGTGGATTAGAAGGGGGTCCTTCTAATGGGGTTTTGAGGTACAAGATATCTTGTTTAACCTAAGGTAGCATACGTCAAAGACATTATTATTATTTTATTTTTTTGAGATAAGAGTCTCACTCCGTTGCCCCTGGCTAATGTGCCATGGCCTTTGCTTAGCTCACAGCAACCTCAAACTCCTGGGTTCAAGCAGTCCTCTTACCTGAGCCTTCCAAGTAGCTGGGACTACAGGCATCTGCTGCAGTGCTTGGCTACTTTTTGTATTTTAAATAGAGATGAGGTCTTGCTCTTGATCAGGCTGATCTTGAACTCCTGAGCTCAAGGGATCCTCCCACTTTGGCCTCTCTGAGTATGGGAATTACAGGTATGAGCCACTGTGCCCAGCCATGGAAGATATTATTATTATAAAGAGCAATTTGGCTATTTAATAAAGCCAGAAGCTATTTATAAAGGTATTTAAATAATCTAGAATATAGAAAATCTTCTTTTGAATAATATATTTACTATAATGCCAAGATGATCTTAAAGTACCAAATTAGTTTCCCACATAAAAAAGTGTAAGCTCATAGTTGAGCTGTTGCTATGACAAAGCAGTGCAAGGTGCACTTAAAATTGCTACCTGCTGCTCAATGTGTCCCAACAATTTTTATATCCATGTTTAAATACATTAAATTTCTTTCAGTGGTAAGAAATCAACAGAATCAGCAGTCGAGAGCAGTAACAAAATTGAGTTTGATATGACACCAACAGGAATTCATTTCCTATAAAATAGTATGCATTTTCATAAGAGCCTGAATATAAAAAAAATTCACATTAACTACCTTAAAATCAAAATCTAAAGTCTCTGAAAGTAAGGAAATTGAAGGTAAAAATTTAAGGTAATGTGATTTTAGGTACAGTGACTAGAAAATACCTTGTCATTACCCTGTGTAATCCATAGAAATATATGCTGTGGTAAATGAAATACATAAACCTAAAAAGACCTTTAGAAAGCAGTATATTCTACTTGTTTTTATTTTTTATTTCAATAGATTTAGGGGTACAGCATTTTCATGGATGAATTGCATAATGCTGAAGTCAGGGCTTTTAGTGCACCTGTCACCAGAATAGTGGACATTGTACCTGATAGGTAGGTTTTACCTCTCACTTGTCTTCCACACTTCCCCTTTCTTAGTTTTCAATGTCTTTTACACTGGTTAATGACTATATATAACCCTCAGTTAGCTCCCACTTATAAATGTGGTATCTATTTTTCCATTCCTGAGAGATTTCAGTTAGGATAATGGTTTCTAGTTCCATCCAAGTTGATGCAAAGGACATTATTTCATTATTTTTTATGGCTGAATAGTATTCCATGATATATATATGTGTGTGTGTGTGTATAAATTATGTATCAATCTATCACTTTTTCCTAATCCAGTCATAAGTGATGGGCACTTAGGTTGATTGGGTGATTCCATACCTTTATAATTGGGGATTGTGCTATAATAAACATTCGGGTACCTATGTCTGTTTTTGATGTTAGGTCTTCATTTCCTTTGGGTAGATACCCAGAGGTGGTATTGCTGGATTGAATGGTAGGTCTACTTTTAGCAGTCTGACAAATCTCTCATAGTGTTTTTCATAGAGGTTACACTAATCTATTTCACCACTAACAATGTATAAGTGTTCCCCTTTTCACTGCACACGTGCCAATATCTATTGTTTTTTGACTTTTTTTTCCTTTTTGAAACCTGATTTTTCTCTGTGGCTTGGTCTAGAGTACAGTGGCAACATCATAGCTCACTGCAGCTTCAATCTCTTGAGCTCAAATGATTATCCTTCTTTAGCCACCCAAGTAGGTGGGACCACAGGTCTGTGCCACCACATCTGGCTAAATTTTTTCTATTTTTTGTAGAGATGAATCTCACTTTTGCTCATGTTGGTAGTTTTTGACTTTTTAATAATAACTGTTCTGACAGGGGTAAGTTAGTTTCTTATTATTTTTAATTTGCGTTTCCTTGATGATTAGTGATTTTGAGCATATTTTAATATGTTTGCTTGCCATTTGACCATCTTTTGAAAAAATTTTATTCATGTTGTTTGCTTTTTGATGGGGTTGTTTTTTTTCTTTATGATTTGTTTAAATTCTTTGTAGATTCTGAATATTAGCCCTTTGTCAGATGTGTAGTTTGTGAATATTTTCTCCTATTCTGTAGGTTGTCTGTTGATTATTTTCTACTTGGTTTTAGAAATACGGATTCATACTTAGGAGAATTGTTTTCCTGTGAAGACTGTTTCTTTGGACTGAGTGACACTGGGATTTTGAGCAAAGAGATTTGAACTTTATGATTCTTTAAAATTTCTTATCACTTCTGAGGTTGTGTGCTTCTAGGAATTTATAATTTTTATTAATCTAGGTTAATCTCTATAAGCTTCATTAAAGTTTTGAGATGGAAAGCCTTACTATGAATGACATAATTTAAATATGAATCGTAGCATTTTTTAAGACAGTCTGTTTGAGAGCAGTTGTAGGTTCGTAGCAGTATTGAGTAGAAGATTCAGAAATTTCTCATGAGGCTATATGTAAAAGGCGCAGAGCTTTCCCAGGCATAGCTCCCCCATTATCAGCATCTCCCACCACAGTGGTACATTTGCTACCGCTGATGAACCTATGCTGACACACCATTGTCACCTAGGGTCTGTAGTTCATATTAGTATTCACTCTTGGTTTTGGATGTTCTGTGCGTTCAGGCAAGTGTAAAATGACACTTATCCTTTATTATAGTATCATGCATAGTAGCCTCACTGACATAAAAATCCTCCATGATTTAACTATACATTCCTCTTTCCTCAAAGATTCTGACAACTACAAGTATTTTTAATGTCTTCATAGTTTTGCCTTTTCCAGAATGTCAGAAAGTTGGATTCATACAGTATGGAATCTTCAGATTGGCTTCTTCAGTTAGTAATGTGCATTTAAATTTTCCCTGTCTTTTTGTGGCTTTGTTGCTCATTTTTCTTAGCTCTGAATAATACTTCATTGTCTGAATGTACTACAATTTATCCATTCACCTAGTGAAGGACATCTTGCTTATTTCCAAGTGTTGACAATTATGGATAAGATTGCTGTAGATACTCATGTGCAGGTTTTTGTCTAGACATAATAGATCTTATTTTGTCTTTTGTTTGGTTGATTTTAATTGTTATGCTAAATGCCATGTTGATTATTTTGTCTCTTGCTCTGAGAAATTTTAAATTGGCTTTCTAAGTTCATTTTTTAAGGAATGACTCATATAGATTTTTCTTTAAGTGTGAAACAAAGTTTATTGCAGAAGAGAAAGCTATGTTTATAGAGCAAGAGAAAGATAGAGGGTCACAGAGCAAGATATGTTTGCCACAGTGAATGGCCCCATTGTGACAAGGAAAAGGCCAACTCACACAATTTTTAAAAGGTCGTTTGTGCTGTGAAATCATTTATGTGAGGATTTGGGGGTGTGCATATGTGTTTAGGCTTACATTAATAAAAGGAAAAGAAGAACTTTTTCTTGGGAAGTTGCTTTAAGAGAGGAGAGGTTCAAAGTGCTCAGCTTGATCCAAGAAAGGAGCTGTGCACTGGACAGAAGAGAGTTTGAGTATAGATGGTGTATATCCTTCTCTTGTTTGGGTACGAACAGGGCCTGGAGCAAAAATAAAAATTGAAAAACCTTGTCACTAAAATCTGTATAAGTTGCTTTTGAAACAGTCCTGATTTGTACTTTATATGTACTGTCCATCTACTTATCTGATAAATACTTTGATTCTTACTTTGTGGCAGTCACTTTACTGGATGTCTGAGATTGTAGCTGTGAACAGAGGTAGGGTTCCAGATGGGAGGTCAGACCCTTCTCCATTTTGGGAACTTGGGAGCAGTGTGTAGGCACTGGTAGGTGACGACAGTCTGTGGCCGTTACTAGGACTAGAGGATTTAGGGACCTGGAAAACGGCCACAGTGAGCTTCTGGGCCTGAGGTGTATGTATCAATGGCAGGTTTTTTTTTGTAGAGACAGAGTCTCACTTTATCGCCCTCGGTAGAGTGCCGTGGCGTCACACAGCTCACAGCAGCCTCCAGCTCCTGGGTTTAGGCGATTCTCTTGCCTCAGCCTCCCAAGTAGCTGGGACTACAGGCGCCCGCCACAATGCCTGGCTATTTTTTTGTTTTTTTTTTGCGGTTTGGCTGAGGACAGGTTTGAACCCGCCACCTTCGGTATATGGGGCCGGCACCCTACTCGCTGAGCCACAGGCGCAATGGCAGGTTTTGAAAACAAAATGAAAAAACAGTAAGTAACAAATGTTATAGGTTTTTCACAATGTCTTTCAGGGATAATAAAACTAAATATTAGTTGAGAGACATTAGTAGTTTTACTGGAAATTGCTTTTGAGGAGATTGTGTACCAATCAAAGCTTCTGGCCTGATACATTCTGATAATATGAAATATATGTATGCTATAGTTAAGTGGAGGCAAATTTATATTTAAGCCTTGTATTAAAGAAAAAAATTACTAAAATAACTGCCTTCATTACTGTTGAGAGTATACAGGTGTTTTTAAAATTTCTCTGTGAAATTTTTAAAACATGGGAAAAGCAAAGAAAATAGCAATTATCCACATTTAACAGTGAACATTTTGCAGTTTAGCTTTATCACTTTTTTTCTGAGCTATTTTAAAGTAATTTAAAGAGGTATGGTATGTTATTACTAAATTCTCCAGTTTTCATCTGTAAAAATTAAAAAAAAGTCATTTTAACTTTTTTCATACAAAAGGAAGTAAAAATAGTGATTTTATATTGTTTAATACTTTTATCCAATTTTCTAGATTGTTATATCAAATTCATTTTTACAGGTAGTTTGAGAGTGCTGAAATCCTGACCACTCAACCACCAAGGAAGCCGAGGTAGTTTGAGTCAGAAAAGTGAATAAGGTGGTTCTATAGCATTTGGTAATGTCTCTTAAAAACTGTTAATTTAGAATAGTACTGATTTTATTTAAAAAAAAATTGCCATCAACTTACTGAAACTTTTTGACAACTACAGTTGTCTTGAAGACTAACCCATTTACGTTTGTTGGTTGTATACCTTGTTGATAGGTTCAGGCAAAGTAGGTTTTGGCATCTGTAGTTTATGGGCAGGTAGCATTTGTGTTGAGTCACATGGCTTTGATATAAAACATTTTTGGTGCTAGCTTTTCTTAAGGGAAAATTGTGAGGACAGTGGTCTAAAGCCAAAAAAGTTTAAGAATATTTGAAATCCTGAAATAAAATTTAGTGCACAGTTTACTTTTGATACTTCAAAAAGAGTTGAGGTTTTGTGCTTCTCAGTTAAAGTTAACTAAGCAGTCAGTGGGTGGCACTGTTTCCTCTCGTTTAGAATGAAAATTTAACTACTTGGGGTTTTCATGAACCAGTATCTAAAAGTTTCATTAAATAATTTATTTGCTTTTTGTTTCACCGAATGTTCCTTTCCCTCACCACACTTTTTAGAAGAGAATGTAGAAATATTTTTATTTCTCCTATTTGCTTGCTTCATTACTTTATTTCAGAGCAACGTTCTAGAAGGCTTTGTCAGGTCGTGTTTTCTAGAGCAGATGGAAGGTTCTGCAGGGCTCAGGGATATATGACTGTCAACAGTGTTTTTTTTTTTCCTGTGGTTTCTTCTTTACCTGTCTCTCTTCTTTTGCTGTTGGGCTGAAAGGTATTAAAAGAAATTATTCAAACACTTGTTAAAGGTGAGAAGGCAGACTTTCTTTTGGGGAAGCTACCACAGTGGAGTTTTGCAGTAGAGAAGAAAGATTGTGCTCAATTCTGAATACAAGAAAAAGTGAGAATTTATAGCCAAGGAGCAGGGGAACAAAAAGAGTGGTGAATGTTGACTAACAGGAAAATGACTAAGAGGAAACATCAGAAGTGAAGGGAGTTTCTGGCTAAACTGACCTATCAGGATTCTTGCAGAAGGCCATCAGATTAGATAGTGAGGGTATCAAGTGTTGAGGATTGGAGATTCTGGCTAAATTTGGTTTAGCAAAATTCTTGCCAATCCCCCCTTAGCAAACTTCTTGCTAAAATTAGTGGTACCAAGACAAGATACTTGAGAAGTCTAAAAGTTGAAGTCTGTTTAGGAAGATGATTCTGACTAAAGTTTGGTGTGGGGAAGCTCTTTGTCAAAAGGTAGTCTATTGCATCTTCATCCAGTTATCTTTATTTATGTAAAGTCCTTTTGTAGTCTAGCTTAAAAGGATCGAGAATTGGAACTTTAAGAGATTCCTGATGTCCTTAACTATTGATGTATGCTTAGCTCTAGTACAGGAATATGGAGCATAGAATATAAATTTTTAAAAAATGGTTGTTTCAAAAAACTCTTTAGAGGTGGTATCTTGCTATGTTGTCCAGGCCAGTCTTGAACTCCTGGCCTCAAGTCATCCTCCTGCCTTGGCCTCCCAAAATGCTAGGATTAAAGGTGTGAGCCATTGTGCCTAACCTAAATGTTTCTTAACCTAAATGTTTGGGACCAAAAGTTTCAGATTTTTTGGATTTGGGAATATTTGTATTGTATTTAGGTTGAACATCCCAATTCAAAAATCCAAACTTTGAAATGCTCCAGTGAGCACTCACTCCTTTGAGCAATGTTTAAAAAGTTTTAGATTTTTAAGCATTTTGGATTTTCTGATATGGGTTGCTCAGTCTGTTGTTTTTTCATACTAAGTTTTACTTTTTAGGGCCGGAGGAGGGAGGAATTAATAGATCAAGATGTAACTTTGCCTTCTGTGTCTATAAACTCATGTTGCTTATTTTTGTCAGAGGTAGAGATGAACATTTCAAACACAGCTGAAAGTTATATAGAGTGGAATGGGGTGGTAAGACCTTTGATTATCTGCAATACTGAACTTTCCCACACATGATTTTATAGTCAAATTATAAATGGAAAAGAGGATGACTTTATGGAGCAAAATAGAATTTTATTTCAAACACTTGGATTCCATCATGATGAAATGTTTCCTTTTATCTAATTTTATGACTGTAAGAATCTTTGGCATAGTATTCAGAGATGTTTTTGATTTTTTTTGTTCTTTGGGGATGAATGGAGAAGATTTTTTATTTATTATGTGTACTATAATTGGTATTGTGCGTATGCAAATAGTTAAATTCTATAAAAAAGTTTCTCTTGGTAACAGAAATAGTACCTGAAAAAATTATAACCATTGAGGCTCGGCACTTGTGGCTCAAGCAGCTAAGGCGCCAGCCACATACACCTGAGCTGGAGGCTTCAAATCTAGCCTGGGCCTGCCAAACAACAATGATGGCTGCAACCAAAAAATAGCCGGGCATTGTGGCAGGCACCTGTGATCTCAGCTACTTGGGAGGTAGAGGCAGGAGAATCGCTTGAGCCCAGGAGTTCGAGGTTGCCGTGAGCTGTGATGGTACGGTACTCTACCCAGGGAGACAGCTTGAGGCTCTGTCTAAAAAAAAAAAAATTATAACCGTTGAAACAATTTTGCCCTTTTGCCACCATCATTATTAAATACTTTGAAAATGAATTGGACATGATTTCAAAATATTATGCTGGTGATGTAGGGTAGTAAATTCTCCCTTAATGTTTTTCTTCTTGAGTTTGTGTCATGTTCCATTTGGTCAACTCTTTTTTTCAAGCTTAATAATACTTTTAATTGAAAAACTAGCAAATGTTAACCATCACCATCTTATTTTTTTTTAATTGAGTCTGATGTGCAGTAGTAGTAGGGGAGTATTGAGAATTAGGTAAAAGTTTCAGTGGCTCTTACAACTAGTCAAAGAGACCAGATCCAAATTAAATATATGTGGTATCTGTTACTTATCTATATGATATATATCTGAGAAAAACATTCAGTTTATATTAGCTATATCTTGCATGGATACTCTATGCAAATAATAGAACAAAAGGACACATTTTTCTGTTGAGTGATGCAATAGAGGTGGTACTTCCTGAAGAACTTGTTACAGGAGATTCTAATTCAAACAATTCCTTAACACTCATTTATAATAGTATTCAGTTGGTTGAGAGTGTAGAAACAGTTTACATATTATAGTCATGAAAAGATTTTACCATTATTGATTTATTACATAATTATTGATATTGAACATATGTGATACTATTCTACTTAAAAATACTTTATATTTTTTTTAGTTTATATCAGAAGGTTTAAACAGAATTTCATTATAAAAATGCTCATCTCTTTTATTAATTTTTTTCGTATAAAATGTTTAATTTATTGGTCTTCTTGGGGAATTAGATGCATCACCACTGTATTACAACAGAGCCATTGATCTTGTAGCTTCATCAACATTAACTGGTTTACTTTCATGATGCCACTGAGGAATTAATTCTTTCTGCACAGGTTCAAGAGAAAGGCCTTTTAAGAAGTGTGCAAGTTCCTTTTGTATATTTACAAAAGCTTTATTCACTCTGTTAACTTTTTCATCATTCATAATATTTATCTTCTTAAGATTAGTGGTAACTGGTTTTGCTTTGTTTTTAGCCTTAAAGTTGTTTTGGCTGGCTATGTGAAATATATTCCTGGACTTCTGCCCTCTTAATTTGTTCTTGGCCATTGTCAAAGACGTTTGATATCCACGTGCAACTTCCTAGAGTCCCGGTGATATCATCTGCACCCTCTTTTATTAATATTAAATTACTATGATCTAGTTGTTAGTTACTATATTAAGAGGCATTAAAGCACAGAGGGTATTATCTCAGGTTCTAAGTACCTTTCCTGGGTTTCGAATCCTGTTTCTTTTTCTTATTAAACCATGCTGTTTATTCTTGGGCAAGTTACTTAACCTTTTTATGCCTCACTCAGTTGTCTTATTGTAAAAGAATTATAATAATATTTATGTTTTAGATTGTGATGATTAAATAGGTTGATATAGATAAAGTGCTCAGAGTAATGTTTAGTACAGAGGAGGGTTTAAAAATTCTCATCAAGGGCGGCGCCTGTGGCTCATTGAGTAGGGCGCCGGCCCGATATACCGAAGGTGGCGAGTTCAAATCCAGCCTCTGCCGAACTGCAAAACAGAAAAATAGCCAGGCGTTGTGGTGGGTTGCCTGTAGTCCCAGCTACTTGGGAGACTGAGGCAAGAGAATCACCTAAGCCCAGGAATTGGAAGTTGCTGTGAGCTGTGTGACATCACGGCACTCTACTGAGGGCAATAAAGTGAGACTCTGTCACTACAAAAAAAAAAAATTCTAGTCTACTATTATTAATATTATACAAGTTATCATTTTTTTTTTTTTTTTTTTGATACAGAGCCTCAAGCTGTCACCCTGGATAGAGTGCTGTGGCATCATAGCTCATAGCAACCTCCAATTCCTGGGCTCAAGTGAGTCTCTTGCCTCCGCCTCCCAAGTAGCTGGGATCATAGGCGCCTGCCACAATGCCCGGCCATTTTTTTTTTTTTTGGTTGCAGCCATCATTGTTGTTTGGCGGGCCTGGGCTGGATTCGAACCCGCCAGCTCAGGTGTGCGTGGCTGGCGCCTTAGCCCGTTGAGCCACAGGCACTGAGCCAGTTTATCATATGTTAATCATTGTCTACAAAATAACTTATATCCTGAAGATATCTTTTTTTTCTGAAGTATCTTAAGAAAGAATGTAAGTGAATTCTAGGAACAGAAAAAAAATAATTTTTTTTTTTTTTAGGCAGAGTCTCACTTTGTCAGCCTGGGTAGAGTGCTCTGGTATCATAGCTCATAGCAAGCTCAAGCTCACAGCAACTCTTCGGCTCCAGCGATACTCTTGCCTCAGTCTCCCGAGTAGCTGGGACTATAGGTGCCCGCCACAATGCCTGGCTGTTTTTAGAGATGAGGTCTTGCTCTGGTTCAGGCTGGTCTCAAAACCGTGAACTCAGGCAATCCACCTGCCTTGGCCTCCCAAGTGCTAGGATTACAGGTGTGAGCTAGTGAGCCACTTTTAGATTCAGACAATTAGTTAACTTTGATAGAGAAAGGAAGTTAGCCAAAGGTACCAGCTATGGTCTACTGGTGTCACATACCAAAAAGAAGACATCAAAACAATAGGGAATGGGTACTCCAGTGTGACATGTGAGATACTCACTCCGTTGCTCAGAAGCTGATTACAGACTGTGGCTAATTAGTTTTCTATTTTGTAGCTCTATTTTAAGGGAAGTAGGGCAGAAAAACTCAGAGGTGATGAGAAACCGTCTTATGGCAGCCTGACACAGGAAGTAGTTAAGTAGGAGATGTTTTGGTAGAGGTTCCTTTTTTTTTTTTTTTTTTTTTTTTTGTGGAGACAGAGTCTCACTTTATTGCTTTGGGTAGAGTGCCGTGGCGTCACACAGCTCACAGCAACCTCCAACTCCCGGGCTTAGGTGATTCTCTTGCCTCAGCCTTCTGAGTAGCTGGGACCACAGGGTCCCGCCACAATGCCCAGCTATTTTTTTTGTTGCAGTTCAACCAGGACCGGGTTTGAACCCGCCACCCTTGGTATATGGGGCCGGCACCCTACTCACTGAGCCACAGGCGCTGCCCTTGCTAGCAGTTTCTTAAAAGCCTTTTATCTTCTTGTGTTCTGAGAGAATCGAAAGATGTTATGCTAAGTCTCAGCTGAGATTCAGGCTTTCTCCTATTTCTTCTATGTAGGTATGTGCAAAGTTGCCAGGAGACTATTGTGAAGCTGTATTCCTATACTGTAAGCTTAGCACACACCCATTAAAAATAGTGAATTGAGGGCTCGGTGCCTGTAGCTCAAGTGGCTAAGTCACCATCCCGTACACCAGAGCTGGTGGGTTCGAATCCAGCCAGGTCCTGCCAAACAACAATGACAACTCCAACCGAAAAATAGCCGGGTGTTGTGGCGGGTGCCTGTAGTCCCAGCGACCTGGGAGGCTGAGGCAAGAGAATCACTTAAAGCAAGGAGTTGGAAGGTGCTGTGAGCTGTGATGTGATGGCACTGTACCCAAGGCGACAGCTTGAGGTTCTGTCTCAAAAAGAAAAAAAAGGCTCGGCGCCTGTGGCTCAGCAGGCTAAGGCGCCAGCCACGTATACCTGAGCTGGCGGGTTCGAATCCAGCTCAGGGCCGCCAAACAACAATGATGGCTGCAACCAAAAAAAAAAAAAAAAAATAGTGAATTGAAATAATGGAAATGAAATTTGATTTTTTAATAGAAATATTATTATTTTAACAGGATTACATCTGACTAGTTTCTGATGCCAAACCTACACAAAAGGGCAGTATTTAGTCCAAGTAATATGTTTTTATCTTGAATAAGAAAAAGTATTATGAAATATGCTAATGATAACTAGTCATATATACTTTCATCTAATTTTAATTAAAAGTTCATGGCCTGGTGGGCTCAGCTAGATTGCTCTGAGACTTTCTGGAAAAAATTAAAGATACCGCTGGAACAAACTCCCTTAAAGTGGTAGGGAAAGGTTAAGTACATTCTAAATGTAAGTTAAGTTTTTAAGTGCTAGTATACATTAGGAAAGCAGCCTGAGAAGCCATGTGGTTTGTATCTTCCTGCTTTTAAATAACCCAAAAACCATATGGGAATGAACAGAACACAGCAATTTTGATTCCTTTTTATATCTCAGGATATTGATTTATCTGATATTCTCAGTGACGGTCCATAAATTATTGTTTTTTAACCTGAGTATGCAGCCTATTAGAGGGGGGAAAGAGTAAATGCAGAATATATCGGACTGTAGTGCAAGTATTTGACTAAGTATTGCTTCAAGAAACCAGTATTTTAGGGGTTTGTGTGCTAGTGTGTATGTGTTTAGAGCAGCAGCCGCTGTACACTATTTATGGTGTGTTATGGCTAAAAAAGTTTGGGACATTGCTGTAGTAGTCTTTAAATACTATTTGACTATTTCAGCTCTCACTGAGAATGTTTGCTTAATTGTGAAACCAAAAATGTATTGCTTTGTCGTACTGCTTTATTACTGAAATCTATAATACGTTGTGAACAGATTTGTTACTGTTTCTTTGTAGTTAGCTTCTGGGATTTATACTTTTGCCTGCTCTTTGTGGAATCACCATACAGACACATTCCTGCAACAGGTTTCTTCTGGCAATGAAGCTGCAGTTCTAAGTGCCCTAGAACGGACTCTACTGTCATTGAAAGGTACTGTTACACTTGATAATGTTCATTTTGGAAATAATGTACCTCAGAGCAGTAACCAAACAGTTCCTCTGGATGGATTTTCTGATTCTAGTTGCACTGGGAAAATAAAGGGTTAATTTCTACCTGAGAGATAATGGCTTATTTGTCCTTTGTTTGTTTCTTTTTTTGTTGTTGTTGTTTTTGAGACAGAATCTCATTATGTTGCCCTGGATGCTGCGGCCTCACAGCTCACAGCAAACTCTAACTCTTGGGCTTACGTGATTTTCTTGTCTCAGCCTCCCAAGTAACTGGGACTACAGGCGCCCACCGTAATGCCTGGCTATTTTTCTTCTTTGCAATTGTCATTGTTTAGCTTGCCTGGGCTGGGTTTGAACCCACCAGCCTTGGTGTATGTGGCTGGCGCTGTAACCACTGTGCTACGGGCGCTGAGCCTTGTCGTTTGTTTTTTTCTTTTGTGAGAATAACTTTTCTTTAGATTTATTTTTTTCTTTTTTTGAGACAGTCTTGCTCTGTTGCCCCAGCTGGAGTGCTATGGCATAATCATTGTTCATTTCAACTTTGAACTCCTGGGTTCAAGTGATCCTTCTGCCTCAGCCTCCTGAGTAGCTGGGACTATAGGCATGCACCTCCATGCACTGCTGATTTTTTCAATTTTCAGTAGCGGGGTCTCACTTTTGCTCAGGCTGGCCTCAAACTCCTGAGCTTAAGTGATCCTCCCACCTAGGATTATAGGGGTGAGCCACTGAGCCTGGCCTTATTTTTTAATTTTAATTTAAATTTTTAAATTTTTTTTGTACAATTGGGGCATAAGTGCAATTTGTTACATGGATATAGTGTGTAGATAGGGGCCTTTAGTGTAACGATCACTTTGTTCTCATTAAGTAATTCTTCACCCCTTACCCCCATCCGCCCTCTCATCCTTTTCAGTCTCCAGTGTTTGTTATTCTACTATGTCTGTGTGTACACATTATTTAGCTCCCATTTATAAGTGAGAACATTTATAAGTGAGTGCTGTTTGATTTTCTATGTCAGTTTTCCGATAGCCTCTGTTTCTCTCTAACTACAACTCATTTTGCATTTGTCTATTTAGCCTATCAGTTCTTTTATTCTTAGACTCCCACCATACCCTCTTGGGATTACCTTAATGCGTCATTTACTTTATCCAGAGAGTGGATGCATGAACCTTAAAGTGCATATGCATTTTGGTAAAAATTGTGAACAAACGTGCAAATGATTTTAAAGGATTCTTAACAAATAAAATCCATTGTGCAGGGAAGTGGAGATGAATTGTCAACATCCTTGAGGAAGAGATTAAAAGGCCTTGGACATAAATGTTACTCAGAATTATAATAGAAAATCTGATGTAAGGTTTTATATATACAAAACTATGTATATAGTAGTATTTTTTAATGATTAATTTCAGAAATTTTCAAGAGTAATTTTGGTAGGATTTTCTTGCCTTATTGATTTCAAAGACTAACTCTTGAAAAAAAAGGATGTAGCTTTTCCTAGAGCTTACTCTGCTTTAAGTTTTTCAATATCTGTCCATCTCAAGGTTATAGATACACATTAGCTTTTTAAAGTCATCTTACCGTGGAAAATCTTGTTCTGTCCAGCTATAAATTTCTATCCTGAAATGAAGAAATACTTAGGACTAGCATTTTTGTTAAGTGTAATCTCTATCCAAATTGAGACTTTTGAGCATTTAGTATGTTTTATGCATTTATTATTTCATTCCACAAATATATAAGTACTTGACACTGCGGAGACAGACATACTAAAATAATCACACAAGTATATGTAGAATAATACAGGGATCATACAATGTTGTGATACTTGATACTATTGTCAGAGAAGACTTCCCTGAGAAAGTGATCTTTGAGCTCAAATGATAAAGAATAAATTGATGTTGACTGGGTGATGAAAAGAGAAAAAAATGATCCTCCTAGTTGGTAATATGGTCCAAGGTTCTGTGGTGAAAAAGAGCATATCCAGAATAGTGGATTCAGTTTGAATTCTATTTCCTAACTGTGATGATGCAGTAACTTCTGAGTTGTATATATAATTCGTTATATTAAACTGGAGGTCGGATAGACTGTTACATTCTAAACATAATTTTAATACATGGCCTTTAGGCCTCTCCTCATGAACAGCATCTAAAGCACAGTTCTTAACTTGTGAGTCGAGACCCAGAGGAACTGTATTAAAGGGCCGCAGCATTAGGAAGTTTGAGAACCACTGATCTAAAGGATAATTCTTTTTTTTTTTTAGAGACAGAGTCTTACTTTGTCGCCGTCGGTAGGTGCCGTGGTGTCACAACTCACAGCAACCTCCAGCTCTTGGGCTTAGGTGATTTTCTTGCCTCAGCCTCCCAAATAGCTGGGACTACAGGCGCCTGTCACAACGCCTGGCTATTTTTTTTTTTTTGTTGTTGTTGTTGTTGCATTTTGGCTGGGGCTGGGTTTGAACCCACCACCCTTGGTATATGGGGCCGGTGCCCTACTCACTGAGCCATAGGTGCTGCCCTAAAGAATAATTCTTTAGTAATATAGATAGCAGTGCTTATTTAATGAATTTACTTCAAATTCTGTCACTTATGCTGTTGTCACTGTTGCTAAATTGTGCTGTTTTCACAGGTCATTGAATAACTCAGTAAAGTAGGATTTATTAACCACATTTTATAGATAAGGAAAATGAGTTTGAGAAAAGATGCCTAAAGTAATACAACTGTGTGCAGTGGAACAGGATTTAAATCTAGCTCTTCAAACCTGTCATCCTGTTTGTGTCTCTGTGTAACCTAGTTTGTTGTTGCTACTCATAAAATGTCATACTTAAAATTGAGCTCTTTAGTCCACTTCAGATTTGGAAATAGAGGTTAATTTTTTATGTTTCTTTTAAAAGATATTTTTTCCATTATATAACTTAAAACTGAATGAAGTTTTTGGTCTTTCTTGAGTCATCTTAAAGTTTAAGTACTAACAGTTTTATAAATTAAATCTTGCAATGTAATTTTGGAAACATGAGTAGTTATGATAACCGAGTAGAACACTACTTTTGTGAGTTAGAAAAATGGGGCTTTAATTCCATTTTTTCCTACTAACTACCCAACCAAATGACCTGGGTTTATCTTTATGTATTATTAAATTAGAGGATTAAGCCAGATTATCCTTTAAGCTTGATTAGGTTTTGTGATTCTGATTCTTTATTATGATTGGGATTTTAGTAGGATAAAATATACAGAAAATGCGGTGCAAGTAAAGCTTGCTTTTATTTTTCAGTGCTGCGTAAGTTAACTGTAAATGGATTTGTGGAACCTCATAAGAATGTGGAGGTGATGGTAAGTGATAGATAGTCAATTTGTTTTTGACTTTGGGAAAGTGTTTGGTGTTTTCCTGAATGTTTAATACCATTTTCTTATCGGGCATTAATTTAGAAGTTTCTTTATTAAGTGACCATCTCATTTTTATCATTCTATATATGTCATAGTGTACTTTTAGACTTGTGGTCTGTTTTTACTACATCAAAATGGCTGTTGTATGAAGGAGAGGAAGTAGGCCCAGGATAGTCTTAAGATCCAATGGAACATTGAAAATGTTAATTTTAATTCTTTTTTTTTGAAGAGGTGGAGTTATGCTGTATTATTGAGGCTAGTCTTGATCTCCTGGTCTCGGGATCCTCCTACCTTAGCCCTCCTAGTAGCTGGGATTACATGCACTTGCCACTGTTCCTGGACAACTTATTCTTTATATGTTAGAGATGGGGCCTCGCTTTATTACACAGGCTGATCTCAAATTCCTGGCTTCAAGTCATTCTCTTTCCTCAGCCTTCTGTCTATTTGAATTTTAAAATAATCTCCTCTTAATTTGAATGCTATTATGACATTATCTGGTGAATTATAGTTATTTGTATTCTTGATAATTTTATTTGCTTATTCTTATGTAAAGTGAAAATATTTACTTCCTCTGATTATAACATTAATGCATTTTTTTACACTCAATTAAAAATGAATATATAAGAGGAAAAAATCCTGTTCATAAGCCTGTCATAAGTTGTGATGTATATTCATTGTTGGTATATAGCCATCTATTTTTTTTTTTTTTTTTTTTGCAAAACTATGTGCTTGCACATTTTTCCCATGAAATGGAATTTTAGTATCCTTATTCAGATCTTTATTAGTTTTCACAGTGACTTTAGCTCATCTAGAACATTTCTTTCTCTGATTGCCTTTGGGGATGCACAGGAGTTGAGGTAAAATACACCTAATGGAATCTAGGGTGCTATATTTGACCAGAGAGCCATTTTTTCTTTTTTTTTTGTTGAAAAATATTTAGTGTCCTTTATATTGATAAGATTTGAAAAAAAAATTTTTTCTTTCTGAGACAAAGTCTCTCTCTGGTGGCCTAGGGTAGAGTGCCGAGGCATTATAGCTTACAGCAACCTCAAACTTTTAGGTTTAAGTGATCCTCTTGCCTTGGCCTCCCAAGTAGCTGGGATTACAGGTGCCCACCACAACACCTGGCTATTTTTAGAGATGGGGGTCTCACTTTTGCTCAGGTTGGTCTCGACCTCTTGAGCTCAGGCAGTCCCCCCACCTCAGCCTCCCATAGTGCTAGGATTACAGGCATGACCCACTGCACCTGGCCCTTGAAAAAAATTTTTAACTGACACAGTAGTTGTACATATTTATGGGGGTGTGTAGTAATGTTTAAATACATGTACAGTGATCAGGTCAGGATAATTAGCATATGTAATTTTGATTGAAATGGTGATTTTGTTGTTAAAAGAGATTATAGAAGTCTATATGCTTATTTTTAAAAAATTTAAAAAAGATAGAAAAGGAGATATTTCCATGAAATGACTTCAGAAAGTCATTAACAATCTTACTATCCAGAGATACTGCTAGTTAAATTTTATAAGACATCTTATGCATGTTCTTCCAGAGAGACTCTCTCTTCTTGATTCTTCATAAATGGGATCATATTTCCATGCTATCTCCTTACCTTTAAAAAAAAAAACCACCCACAGAATATAATGGATGTTTTCCTATATCAGTTATATTGTTTCATTACATATTTTTAAGTGATTATATGATACATCCATATGATTACCATTGGTGGACTGATTTTTTAAAAAAATATAAATCAGTATAGGAGTCTTATAATTTCCTATTCAATTTGTTGATGGATATGTAGGTTGTTTTCTGTTTTTAATTGTTGGGAAAAGATATTGGAATGAACATTTGTGTACTGTATTGTATTTTTCTAAGGATCTCTCTAGGATAAATTCTTAGGAATGTTAGGTTTAAGCATGTGTACATTTGCAATATTGATACATATTACCAAATTGCCAGAAAATATATGCAAAATCAACTTCAGTTTTAATACTGACAAATTTTAATTACCCTACTGCCAGAAAAGGTTTTCCAGAAATTAATTATATAATTTCCTATAATTCTCTTAGTAGAATGTCAGTTCCATGAAGGCACAAACTTTGTTTCATTTATTGTTCATGCCAGAACTTAGTATAGTCTTTTCTGTACAGTAAATGCTCTGTAGTTATTTTTTGAATGAATGACTATATGTTATGGTAAAAGCAATGTCAAAAGCCTCAGTAACTACATGTGATATTACTCGAGTATCATAAAATTATGTTAATTAAAATATGTTTATTATTTTTTCAATGAAAATTAATTGATTTGAATTACTTTTGTGTAAGGTAGAATGATGGTTTTCAGTGGATGTAATCAATGTTTTGTGAGCTTTTGGCTTTCCCTTGAGTCTTTTGTATATACAAATTATATGTCAACCTTGACTCAGATATAAATGTTTTATTGTAGTAGTTAAGATATATTGACCAATCGGAAAGAGGATACAATTTTAACAAATTAAGAACAACCTTTCAAGTAATTTAAAGTTCTTAAAAATAGCACAGAACTTAAAAGATATTGAAGAAGCAATAATACAGAACAGTGGTGAGATTCTATGCTGTGGATTTCAATCTTGAGTTGGCCTTTTTCTGTGGTCTCATGTTCTTTATCCTCCTCACTACTCAGTTTCCTTTTTTTGTAATATGTAGAGGAAATGATAGTACCTACCTCACCGAATGTTGTGAGGATTAGGGGAGGAAATGATTTTTGCAATGAGCTCAACAACTAATTAATGTGCTGCGTGAGTTACCATTTAATGGTTATTTTAATTGGAGTTTTTTTGCTATTGTATAATGCATAATGTGCTCCCGTGTATAATGTACACCCATGTTTTTGGCTCAAATTTCAGAAAATGAGGGTGGAAGTGGCTGCTCAGTGGCACCTCATTCTCTCTCAAGAAGTGTGAGGTGTGAAGCCAGCTGCTGCAGAGAAGTCAGGAGTGAGCCTAGGTTGTAGGTGAGAGTGGTGGGGATGGCCTGAGTGTCCAACCTCCCCCAGCTGCCCTCTCCAGCCCACCTTCATCCCAACATCTTCTCATTTCCTATTACTGCCCATGTCCGTCAGTGGGAACAGGTCATGGCCACTCTGCTGAGAACCCCAGTGGGCTAATTTACTGAGAAGCTAGTGTGAGGGGCTAGGACCAGCCCTGCCTGCCCTGGTCTCCTGATACTAGATTCCTGCCTTTTTGCAGGCTTCCTCGTCTCTTGCGTAGTTGGCTCCATTCTGAGACTCCTGAGACACCATGATGAGGAGGAAGCCTTCTCTGTGATGTCCTAGTGAAGTGTCTATATTCGTATTGCTGTTCAGTGACTAGACCATGACCTCCTTGAATCATGCAGACTATGGACACTCATTAATGTCAGAATGAATCATACCAGTCTTTCCTAAACTTGCCAATCCTGCAAATCACCTGGAGTGCTGCTGGTTAAAATGAGATTCCTGAACCACACCCAAGTACACTGAATCAGCTTTCCAGGAGAAAAGTGTGGATATCTATTCCATTAACAAGTAACCCAAGTGGTTCTTGCTATTGGCAAGTTTGGGAAATTATACCAACTCAACACCATGGGGATTCAGACAAGTCATAGACTCAAAATTACAATCTGTGGACTCAGATACCCCTGAGGTTTTTGTGCTTTGTTGCCAGGTACCTCTGCAGACAGAAACATTGTGGGGACTGAGGCCCAAGGTCACAACAGTGGGCTACTAGTAGAACTGGGTCTCAGAACCCTGGTCTTCCGGACCCCTGTTGAGGGATCTTCCTCCTTAGCACTGTGTCCCTGGGGCCTCAGAGTAGAGCCAGCAGTGCCAGAGATGATGCAACCTGGAAAGGGGGATCTACTGTCAGAAACCTGGGGTTGGCAGGGCTGGCCCTGACTCCTCACATCAACTTCCCAGGAGATAAGCCTGTTGGGGTTCTTAGTGGAGCAACTGGCCCATGTTCCCACTAACAGATGTGGGGAGGAAGGAAATGAGAGGATGAGAGGACATTTGTTGGAGATGGGCACTTTGGTTGTCCAGACTATACTCTCATCTACCACCTGGGCTTGCTCCTGGCTTCTACTCAGGGCCAGCCCTGTCCTCCTTTCCCTGAGGTCCTGAAGCTAACTCATGTTGCTGTCAGCAGTTTGCCTGCTTCTAAGGTGGTGCTGTCACCTGTTGGGCTGGAGAATCCGGCAGCTGCAGTGCCTGCCTTGTGGAGGGGTGTCCTGTAAGAGGGATGTGATCGCCATGTTCTGCACACAGATACCGTTATTGCTTTCTAGAGTTATGCTTTCAATGCATAAGCATAAATAAAAGAATTAAAAACATTTATATAGATAGGGGATTAGTACTACTCATGCATCCTTATTTTCTCTCAACAATTTGGGCAAAAAGTACATTATATAGGCAAAATACAGTAAAACAAATTGTTTAGTTTATTTGGACTAGAGATTAATTAGCTGTTAGTTATTTTATAAATTTCTGATACTCTTGATGAGCTTAGTAAGATTGATGGCCTTTGAAATTTTCTGCTTTCTTTGGAGAAGGCTCACTGATACAGTAATTTTATTTAAAGAAAATAGAATAAAATTCCTTGTATCTTATAGTTATTATATGAAACCATTGGATTTTTAAAAAATTTGACATATATATGAGATTTTAGTGATCTTATTTTTTCCATATTGAAACCTTTAGCTGTTTCATCATTCTAGGAATTATATTGTTACTTTTCATTATCATATACGACCAGCTATGATTAAGGAGACAGAAATGGTATGGAAATAAAAGAATGATAGGATTACCAAAAGGGTGATACAATAGTGAAATTGTCATGCTACAGTTTTCTTATTGTGTTCTCCCCTGTATTGCATCGTGTTTCAAAAGGTATAAAAGACATATCATTTTACTCTACCTCTGGCTTTCATTTAATACAGTTAAGAATTCAGAGTTCTTTATTTCCTCCCTGAAATAACAAAGAGAAGAAAGAAAATTAACAAAGGGTGATGTTTCCTAATTTTTTGATGAATCAGAGAATAGATGCTCTTAGACTGAGAGCAGTACTCTAGACTCTAATGATGATGGTAAAATTGATTATATAAGTAAAATCTCAGATTCTCTTTAAGTCTTCACATGATTTTTAGTGAATCAGCATTATACAGAGGGTGCCAAATAATGTATACACATTTAGGGAAAGGAAACAACTATATTTAATTTAAATGCTCAAGTTACATTTGACTTCTGCAATTATGAGAGGTGTTCACCGTGACTTACATTCATCTTTTGTTATTGGTATATATTGGGTAAACAAACCTAATACAGTTCCTTTTCTTAAAATATGTATAATTTTTTTGGCACCCTCTGTATGTCTATGGACAAAGAGGCAATATGGCATTTTAGAGTTAGCCATTCCTCAGGAAGCCCTTCATCATTCTTTCTATTGTGACAAACCCAGACCATCCAAAAGGACATCCCATTTGCTAAAATAGGTAAAGCATCTTTTATTATGTTTATATCCTAACATTTATTGACACAAAGAAGTGTGTTATGTTTAAATTATTTTTAAATGTTTCAATATTTTTCATTATTCATTTGTAATGACGTCTATTAATTATTTGTAACATATCCTAAAATATGTTTTTAAAAATAAGGGTCCATTAGACTTAGCTGGTAGAAGGTACTGCTTGTCTCCCCTGGTCTCTGACGATTAATGTGCCTAATACTTAAGGTTAAGACTCTGTCATGGAAAGAATTAGTACCATTTATTTATTTGTCATTGTCAAATGCTGTTACTGGATTCTGTGATAGAGTAGTAGACAAAGCGAAGTTCTGGCTCTCAAGGAGCTTATTATGGTCCTGTGGGAGGTGCCTGATAGTAAATAGACAAACAGTATTCCAAGGGGTTCTAAGGCCTGTGAGGAACAGTTAAGCAGGGGAAGGAGAATAGAAGAGTGTTTAGTGAAACAATGCTTAATATGGAATTTTTTAAATTTCACAGTGACTTATGTAACAGAAATGAGGTATTGAAGAGTTGAAATACTATAGTTATTTTTCTGTGGAAGACTTGTAGTGAATTGTTTTTAACTTTATCTGATTTTAACTTATTTTTCTCCAGGTGATTTTTTAAAAACAATATGATAGATGTGTGTTAGTGTTTTGGATAAAAGTACAATGTAAATGTTTATAACTGAATAAATTGAGACACTTTAAAATATGTTCTTTTCTAGGGCTTCTTACATGGAATATTTGAACGTCTAAAACAGTTTCTGGAATGCAGTAAGTACTTCCATTATAGTTATTTTTACTGTAGACTTTTTATTAACGTCTTATTTATTATTCATTAATAGCGAGGATTAATAAGGATTAATGAATCATTCATTATTCATAGTTTCTTCTCTGCACTTTTTATTTATTTATTTTTGAGACAGAGTCTCACTATGTCACCCTAGGTAGAGCGCTGTGGCATCACATCTCACAGCAACCTCAAATTCGTGGGCCAAGTGATTTTCTTGCCTCAGCCTCCCAAGTAGCTGGGACTATAGGTGCCCTCCATAACGCCCAGCTATTTTTTTGGTGTAGTTGTCATTGTTGTTTAGCAGGCCTGGGCTGGGTTGGAACCCGCCAGCCTTGGTGTATGTGGCTGGCACCCTACTCACTGAGCTATGGGCGCCACCCTGCTCTGCACTTTGAAATCTCCAGAACGTGTTTTGCCCAAGCCCCTTGTGTGAACTCTTAAAAGCTGAAAGATTTTGTATGTTGCCAAAATTAGTATCTTGATAATTAACTTTCTGAGTTAAATTGGAAGCATAGCCTTTTCTTCATATACAGTAGTTCCCCCCATCCTTGGGGGCTTCCGTCCAGGACCCTCCAGTGGATGCTTCAAACTGCAGACACTACCGAACCCTGTGTGAACTAAAGTTTTTTTGCAGATTTTGGCAAGGGCTGGGTTTGAACCCGCCACCTCTGGCATATGGGGCCAGTGCCCTACTCACTGAGCCACAGGCACAGCCCTGAACTAAAGTTTTTTGATTTGACAATCCAGACAGCTACTCAGGGACTAATGACCAGGTAGCATACACAGTGTGAGTATGCAGGACAAAGGGAGAATTCACATCGCAGGTGGGGCAGAGTGGGACGGTGTGAAATTCCATCCTGCTACTCAGAATGGTGTGCAGTTTAAAATTTATGAATTATTTCTGGAATTTTCAATTTAATATTTTCAGATTACAGTTGACTCCAGTTAACTGAAATTACAGAAAGTGAAACTGCAGATAAGGGGGGAATACTATTACCTATTTTATGTTGAGAATGGAGGAAACTTTTTTAAAAACCCTATTTTTTGTCCATTCCTTCTCTATTTCTACTGCAGCTTTCATTTTCCAGATAGACATCTGTAACAGTCATACGTTTAACAAACAAATATTATGTGTAGTCTATGTGCCCGATGCCATTTAGACTTCCTGGAGACTCTCTTTTAGTGCATTTTACTTATCACTGAGACAAATTTTCTAAGTGGCAGTTTGATTTTGTAAACCTCTATTTATTAACCTCTACTGGCTTATCTTTAGGATCCTTTTGTAATCCACTACCACACACAAGAGAATTTGCATTTGCATTTGTGTTTTTTTTCCTTGTGGTCTGTTTGTTATTGTCTTCACTTCCTTATGATTGTAAGCACCTTTGTTTAGGACATGCACTCGTGCACGTGGCCTCTGTATATACACATGCACAGAGTGTCCCTAAATTCACCATATGTGGGTAAAATGGGAAATTGCAGCCGAATATACCTTTATTTATAAAATGTTCTCTGCATTTTGGCTACCTCTTTGTAAAATTTTCCTACCCTGAGAGGGTATCTTGTTCTACTCAATTTTAGGGAGTTGCTGATTGTTTTATGTCAGTCATTTTCAAATTAGAACTGTCCTGGGCATTACATATACAAGGATAAAGAAGACAGCTTATGTCATGTAATTTTTCTAAAAATGGTCACTTTTCTCTGGTCTTCCTAGTGGGGATAGAAGAAGAAAGGCTTTCCAGGAGAGGAAAATGAGATAAATGAACTAATGGAATAGGAGGAGTATGATTAGAGAACAAAGTAGTTGATGGGCTGATGCACATTATTCTGAATGTACAAAAAATTTAATTATGTCAGAGAGTCTGGGCACAATGGCTCATGCTTATAATCCTGGCACTCATCCTGATGTCAGGAGTTCAAGACCAGCCTGAGCAAAAGTGAGACCCTCCCCCATCTCTACTAAAAATAGAAAAACTAGCTCGGCGTTATTGCAGTGCCTGTGTTCTACTCTCTAGCTACTTGAGGCAAGAGATTGCTTGAGCCCTAGAGTTTGAGGTTGCTGTGAGCTATGACGCCATGGCATGCAACCCCAGGGTGACTGAGTGAGACTCTGTCTCAAAAAAAAAAAAAAAAAATTGCGTCAGAGAAATTATTAGAAGAAATTTGTCAGATTGTATATGAAAAGTGATGATGAGTATATTACTCTTTGAGGGCTTTGTTTTTACACATTTTTGTTGCTTGAAACACATTTCAGTTATGACTTTGTTGTTAAAAATGTGATTTATGGTCCATTGCTGAAATTGCTACCCTTTTACTTTAAAATAGGTTCAGTTTATGTCTTAGGATTAATTTTATGTGATGTGGCATCAGGATTGCATTGAAATTGGTTCTTAACAATGAATTCATAGTACAAAATACACAAGACTATAACTGGCAATTTTATTTTTGTTAAAGTTTTGCTGTTGTATTGGTTGTGAATTTATAGAATATCATCAACTTGCACTAATATTTGAAATGTATTTTTAACAGGTAGAAATATAGGTGCAGATAATATGTGTAGAGATAGACTGGAAAAGACCATCATCCTTTTTACTAAAGTGGTAAGTTTTTTTTTTTGTTTTAAGTATGTTTTCTCAAATAAAATACGTATACTCAAATTTAAAATCAAATATGATATTTGTGAAAACGTATTTTTACTTTAGTGTGGGGAAACTTGTGTCTTCTTTAGAGGAAAGCCAAAAAATTGTTTTAGTATATACTTTAGAATGCATATAATAATTACATTACCTGTAGACCATGTATCCTAGTCTGTAGGTCACTTTGATGTGAAAAACTAATCAATCCCAATATCAGAGAAGTTGATTTCTCTAAAGCTCATTGGTCTTAGACCCACTGGAGAAAGCAAGAGCTGAAAATAGCAGTGCAGTTCAGCTGGAGGTAGACTGAATGTAGCAGGCAGATTAATATCAGAATGTCAGGATATTAAGATTGACTCTCAGGCCACTGTCATCAATATCAAACACATACTGAATGGAAAAATAGGGCTACACTGTGCTAGGGAATGCATGAATCAATGATTTTATGAAATGTTGGGCTTGGAGGATTGGAAAAACAAAGAATTAGGCTATAGCAATTAGGAAGACCTAGGTTGGGGACTGTTTGCACTAAAAAAGGTACTTGAAGATAACTAGGAATATTTAACTCTGTAATCTATTTTCCCTTTTTTATTGAAGTTCCAATTATAGGTTTGGGATTGTCTGTTCCCCGGAAGGGGAGAAAAGGAGCAGAAATGAGTTGCTTTTGGTTTTGTGTTTAGGTAGTTGTTACATTTAGTTTCAGTTGCCTTTTTTTCTCATGTGCTAAATAGCCTCATCAGCAAAAGCCCTAATCTTCTAAGATCTAGGATGAAATTGACTCATATCTTTTCAGTTAAAAAAACACAAAGCAAGGTAAAACAAGATCATATAGTCAGTCAATGGAGATGTGTGGGGTATATCACTGACACTTGCCTGCATCTCTGCTACCAACTTACTATGGCAATTACATGAATAAAATTTAAAAGACATTATTTAGAAGGCCTGTATTAGAAGATACATTGGTTATTGAGCAACTTGATTTTTCAGTTCTTTCTTTTAGTTCTCTTCTCTCCAGGGTGTTCAAGACTAATGAGCTTTAGATAAATTAACTTATCTGATATTAGAATTGATTTATCTTTTACAGCAAAGTAAAAGATATATATACTTATGATATATAAGTATACAAATTTAATTATTATGTACATTCTAAAGTACATACAAATGTAATTTTTTTGCCTTCCTATAAAGAGAACATCAATTTCCTTACACAAGATAATGATAAATGGTATCTATAATTAATTCTTCTTTTCAAAAGAAGTTGGAATTAATTTCATTTATGAAATTTATATTTATGATCCCTAAGACTTTAATAAGGCTTTTAAAATTGGAATACTTCAAACATTCCTCCAAACAGAATTGAGTAATTTTGAGTCTCCATGATGTCATCACTTAGCTTCAACTATTGTCAACATAGGTCATGGTCAATCCGGTTTTATCTGTGTGCTTTCTTTCCCTCCCACCCTTGCTGGTTATTTTAAAACAATAATATATAGTATTATTTGTGAATATTTGAGTGTGTGTCTTAAATTTAGCAGGATTATTTTTAAAACATAATAAACGCAAAGATTACTTTTAAAAAATAGTGCTGACTTTTGGACATCATTTAATTAACTAGACATATTTTATATTTCTTTGATTGTCTCCTAAATTTTTGTTTTTTTGTCTCCTAAATTTTTTATAGTCGTTGAATCAGGATGAAAATGCTGTCAGTTCCATTTCCATTCTTTTTTTTTTTTTTCCCTTGCTATTTATTTGTTGAGGTGACAGGTCATTTCCTGTTTTGGATTTTATTTATGAATTTATGTGTTCCTTTCCCGTCCACTTGTTATTTAACATGTTCCTTTGTATCTGTATTTCTCCCATATTTCTTATAAACCTGTAGTTAGATCTCATCAAATTCAGCCTTTTTTGTGGAAGTAAGGTAGGGATGGCAAGAATACTGTATAAAGTGGGCATGGTGGCTCACACCTATAATTTACCTAGTAGCACTCTGGGATGCCAAGCTGGAAGGATTGCTTGAGAACAGGAGTTTGAGAGACCTTTCTCACAAAAATAGAAAAATTAGCTGGGTGAGGTTGTGGGCGCCTGTAGTCCGAGCTACTTGGGAGGCTGAGGCAAGAAGATCATTTGAGCCCAAGAGTTTGAGATTGCTGTGAGTTGTGATAATACCACTACACTCTAGCTCAGGTGGGCATTAGAGCCAAACTCTGCCTTAAAAAACAAAACAACAACAAAACTCTATATGGGTACTATGTGTTTAATACTACATGACATAGGAGGCACACAGTGTCCATTTGTTTCTTTTTGCACAGTTAAGATTGATGAGTGAGCTATCAAGGTTCCTCAGTAGGTTTCCCCTTTTGATTTTAATAACTGTTGATGATTGCCTACATCCATTATTGATGAGGGATATAGAAAATTATGGCATTCTAATTTTATTATTACTTTTGCATTTTTTAGCAGAAAATCTTCTATAAAGAAGTCTCCCTTATCAACTATTTGTTTCTTTTTTTTTTTTTGAGACAGGGTCTTATTATGTTGCCCTTGGTAGAGCGCTGTGGTATCACAGTTCACAGCAACCTCAAACTCTTGGGTTTAAGTGATTCTCTTGCCTCAGCCTCCCAAGAACCTGGGACTACAGGCACCCACCACAACACCTGGCTATTTTTGCTGTTGTTGCAGTTGTCACTGTTGCTTAGCTGGCCCAGGCCGTGCCGTATTCGAACCCACCAGCCTTGGTGCATGTGGCCGGCGCCATAACCACTGTGCTGTGGGTGCTGAGCCCCTTATCAACTATTTGATACATCAAAATATAGTTCATGCAGGAAAGGCAGGATAATTTTTTTTCTTTCCCTTTATTACTTTTTAAAGGCCTGTTATATACTTTTTGTATCATTGTCACCCATTGTTATCAAATTAAGTATGAAGTGGCTCTGTTTTGGTCCCTGTACTGGAAATAGTAGAAAGCTCTTATTATGAGATAATAGTCTTATGTAATCCACGTTATACTATGTACACCAGGAAGCATTATGGTGCATGTAAAACCACACCTATACTGCCCACCAAAGTTCAAAACTTGCTAAATGTTGATTAGTAAAGTTACAATTGAAGCAGTTCTATTCCAATATGAATTTTGGGAAAATATGTTGTAATCTTTTCTTTGTAGCTGTTGGACTTCTTGGATCAGCATCCCTTTTCATTTACACCTCTGATTCAGAGATCACTGGAATTTTCTGTAAGCTATGTTTTTACAGAAATTGGTGAAGGCGTTACGTTTGAACGATTCATTGTCCAATGCATGAATCTTATTAAGATGATTGTGAAAAATTATGCTTATAAACCATCCAAAAATTTTGAAGGTAATGCTTTACTGGTAATTTTCTTTTATTTTAATCTAATTACGAAGTAATTGGTGTTTTCATTTTTTAAAATTTATTCATTTTAGTCTGAGAAGATGTTGCTAGGAATGAAATAGTGATGAGGATTATAATCTTTAATATATTCATACCAGCTTTAATAGTGCATCTAGTAAGCTGTTTTTATTATATAATAAATTGGTTAAAGCTTAGAGACTTTAAGAATTGGGTGCAGTAATCACTGCCGCTCATTTGTAGGCTGTATTTATTCGAACAATTGCAAGCTCTCTTTGACTTTGTATCAAGAGACGGTTGCTTTTAGGCAGGTTGAATTGTTTATTATATTATTTAGAATTTATTCATATGCACATGTGCCGAGATGAATGAAGAAATCTCATAGGAGGGCAGTGCCTGTGGCTCAGCGACTAGGGGGCTGGCCCCCATATACCGAAGGTGGCGGGTTCAAACCCAGCCTCGGCCGAACTGCAAAACAGAAAAATAGCCGGGCGTTGTGGTGGACACCTGTAGTCCCAGCTACTCGGAGGCTGAGGCAAGAGAATCGCCTAAGCCCAAGAGTTGGAGGTTGCTGTGAGCTGTGTGACGCCACAGCACTCTACCAAGGGCGATAAAGTGAGACCCGTCTCTCCAAAAAAAAAAGTAGTCTCATAGGAGAGAAAGAAAGGCCTGTTTGTTAGTCCCTTCAAAATGCTGTGGTAATATAACCTGGTAATAACAAGCTATAGTGATAAGATAGAGTCAGAACATACGTGGGTATAAATAAAGGAAAGAGTGTCTTGGAGATATGTTTATAATACAAATGAGAATTAATTTTACACAAATGTATCCTTTCCCCTGAGATTGTATTTTTAATTTAAGTGACATAATCCATTTAGATAGAATGTTTGCCTGTACAGTTAACTTGAAAATTTTATTTTTCTAGATAGCAGCCCTGAAACTCTTGAAGCCCATAAGATTAAGATGGCATTCTTCACATATCCCACTTTGACAGAGATATGTAGAAGATTAGTCTCTCATTATTTTCTATTAACCGAAGAAGAACTGACAATGTGGGAAGAAGATCCAGAAGGCTTTAGTAAGAATTAATTTTTCATTTTTAACAGGGCTTTCCTCACCTTTCTAGCAATAGATAATCTACATAATTAATAGGTATAATAATATTGTATTTTAATACAGCAGTTTTGATTTGGAATTTTGGCTTTTTTAAATTAACTTATTCTCTACAACCAGTAGCATGCTTTTACTATTCTTAAACAAAAGCAAAAGAAGTTAACTTATTCTTTATTTGTTATCCATTAGATAAAAATGACAAGCAAATAATGATTTGCTTAAATATGCAGAATTTTATCCAGAAGGAGACCTTTCTTAACTTTTAGATTACCTTGCAAATGTAATTTTAGTTCATTTAGAAAATATGGCATTGTACAACCCAGTGTATCGCTTTGTTTTGCTTTTTCCTCTATAAAATCTTATGTTTCAATTTGCTTTCTTTATATAGTATATATAATACTATAACATGAATCATTGAATCTTTCAGTGTTTAAAAGTCCTACAGTATTTAATGTTTAAAAGTAACATTGAATCTTTTGATGTTTAAAAGTCCTAAATGCAAGAAATTTTTAGAAAGTGTGACTAGTCATTTTAACTTGTGAAACATGATTGCTGTATTGAAATGAAATGATTTTCAGGATGGTAGTGATATTATAGCAGGTGATATCAAATATTTGGAAATGATATACTCTTTGGGCTTTCCTGAATAGAGAATTTTTAATGAAAATGAGAATGCTTTTAGATGTATCAAGCAGTTTATCAGTGACTGTGAGATGTGCAAGTATGATCTGTAACATATAAAACCTGTGTTCCTGGCGATTTGATTTTAGTGTTATGTTTAAAACAATTCGGAAATATTATACTGATACTATTCAAATCTTTGTTTTTCAAACTGAGGTTTTGAAAATATCATTATTGCATATTTTTAATTGCAGCGGTGGAAGAAACAGGAGGAGATTCTTGGAAATACAGTTTAAGGGTAAGTATTAATTGAAAAAATAATTGATGGGAAAGATAAACCTTTTTAAAGCTCTTAGGTGATAATGACATTATTAAAGATTTTGAACATTAAGTCAGTCAAATAGGAAACTTTTATAATTATAAGAAACTATATTTGAGAGGAAAGTACGTAAATTCTTTTTGTTAATTTGGGGTTTACAAGTTGAACTTTTCTTCATTTTAGTTGAATTGCTTAGGGAATAATTGTCAGTGCACAATGGAAAATGTTTGTGAAAATAAAAGCTGCTGTTTTTGGCTGAAGTATTTTTTTCCCCTCCTTAATATTTCATTTATAGAGCTTCTTCTGATACATTATTTCTCTTACTATCTAGTGTGAGTCTCAGAGACCAGATCATTGCTTTCAACTATAGGATGCTTTTAAAACACATTTATTATGGCAAACATTTTGACTTTTAGGGACGATTGGCCAAATGTGGTCTTTGAGCTGTCCTTTTGTTAAAACTTACATAATTTACATTATTTTCTATTGGTTTTCTAAAAATGTATCTTAATGATTTTAAATTCATAAACTTATAGTTGTAAATCAGATAAATTATTTGTGATTTTAAAACCTTAAAAAATTTAATTTTTAAAACTTCCTCATATGAAGAAATTCAAGCATGTTAAGAAATAAGAGACAATAATATGGTTAGCCGTTCATGATAATCTAGTTCAGGGGTATCCAACTTGTGGCCCATGGGCCACATGCTGATTTTGTGAAGACTTTTTTATCTGTCTGTGGTGGTGGATATCATGAAAAGTATACATGCACCTTTTTGTGTTAAGCAGCTTTCATTAATGTTTGTGTATTTAATGTGTGGCCCAAGATAACTCTTATTCTTCCAATATGTGGCAGAGAAGAAAAAAGGCTGGATACCTCTGAATCAGTTATTAATTCATGACTAGTCTAGTTTCATGTAATCTTGCCCACTCCTTCAAATTCTATTATTTTGAAGCAAATATCTGAGGTGACATATCATTTGTACATATTTCTGTATGTACATGAGGGTCTGATGGTTAAGTCCATGAACTCATCCCAGCAAAATTACTGTGTACTGCATTGCTGAATGTCGCTACAGTGACCTTTGAAATACTGCTCTTGAGAAGCTATGCACCGATGCCAGCACCTAGGCCACCCTTCAAAGCAATTTTAGAACTCTTTTTCTGGGATGACCATCAGAGCTGTTGTTGTACGGCACACAACAACACACAACAATAATGAAAGTATCAGAAAGACACTGCTATGTGTTGACACAAACACGGTTGTGAGACACTGAAACACCAAGGTTGTACTATCTTACTAAGTTGTTTATATGGTGCTGCCAAGGGGAGCACATAGTGGCAAGTTCACAAACTTAATTGTCAGACCTAGTATGACAACTTTATGTGGCACTTTTTGTAGAATGAGTTTGTGAACTTAATTGTCAGACCTTGTGTCTGTCATACAAAATTTCTTTTAAAATGTAACAGTGGGCTTGGCGCCTGTGGCTCAAGCGGCTAAGGAGCCAACCACGTACACCTGAGCTGGCGGGTTCGAATCCAGTCCTGGCCCGCCAAACAACAATGACGGCTGCAACCAAAAAATGGTTGGGCGTTGTGGCGGACGCCTGTAGTCCTGGCTACTTGGGAGGCGGAGGCAAGAGACTCGCTTGAGCCCAGGAATTGGAGGTTGCTGTGAGCTGTGATGCCACGGCACTCTATCCAGGGTGACAGCTGGAGGCTCTTGTCTCAAAAAAAAAAAAATAAAATGTAACAGTGTCTTTATTCCTTTATATTATGAATCATTTGGTGATTCAATACTTTTAAGAACCAAAGCAAATCATTTTTTTTAAAGGTAGCTACCACTGATATCTGTACTGTTTATGGTTGTTAAGAGAAATATTACTTTAAATGGTAAATTCATGAATTGCTGTTGATGCTTATTATGTCATTGCTAAGAAAATATATAATTTTTAACATATTAAATATTGGATAGTTATTTCTAGTACTAAACTATGGATATGGCTACAGAGCGTTCTTTTAAATTTCTAGTGTGATTAATTTAAAAATATAAATCATATGCTGTCTATAGTTTTAAGTTTTTGAAATAAGGAAATAAACTTTATATTATAAACTAAATTATTGGTTTTATTTTCCATTGCATTTGTTACAGAAAATAAAAAACTGGAAACATTTTCAAAATTTTAGGATTTGAGTATGAGTATTCTTTGCTTTATTGTAGAATAAATATACTGTAGATACAGTATATCATTCCTTTTAATAAGAAATTTGTTTTCCCCTCCCAGCCATGCACTGAAGTACTGTTTATAGATATATTCCATGAATATAATCAGACTCTTACTCCTGTACTTCTAGAAATGATGCAGACACTTCAAGGTAGGATATATTTTGTGATCCTCTGGTTTATTGATTTAATTATTGTTCAGTTAAAGTACTCTCAAGTGTCCACTATGTAAAGTGGTCTATTTTCTAGGACATATTATGGATATGAGTTTGGAAAGAGTGTATTCTTTCCTGAAGGAGAGGCATTTTAAATAGATCTTGTGTTACAGTTTGGAACATGATAGTTAAATTTTGTTGTCATAAACATAGTAGCACAAGTGAAACAGCAGTCATATTCCTTGGGGAAGCTGTCTAGAGCATGTTGTGAGAAGTAGTGAGAAATGGCAAAAACAGTGTGTTAGCTTTTGTTAGAATGGTGACAGTGGGAACGGAAAGAAGGTGATGGATTTAAAAGAATGATGAAGTAAATTTTTAGCAGTTGATTGCTGTGCTTTGTATACAATTAATTAATTATTTAACATTAATTAAGACTGACTAATGATTTCTTACTTTTCTGCTAGACTTTAAGTTGTAAGGGGCATTAATAACATCCATTTTGTTCATACTTTACTTACCCTGCCTGGCATACCCAGTAACTATTTGTTGGCTTTTACCAATTTGTTGAATTATGCTGGTCAAGGGTAAGTTATCAGAGATGATCCTGAATTTGAGTTTCAAGGACAGTTATTTCATTAGTGCAGTGGTTCTCAACCTGTGGGTCGCGACCCTTTTGGGGGTCGAGCAACCCTCTCACAGGGGTTGCCTAAATACATCCTGCATATCAGATATTTACATTATGATTCATAACAGTAGCAAAATTACAGTTATGAAGTAGCAATGAAAATAATTTTATGGTTGGAGGTCACCACAACATGAGGAACTGTATTAAAGGGTCACAGCATTAGGAAGATTGAGAACCACTGCATTAGTGGTTGTTGTAGATCAAGATAAACTTCTGGAGTGCTTGTAGATAAGAGCCTTGGGCAGAGTACTGTATTTTACTGTGTCTATAATGCATGCTTTCCTTCCCCCAAATTTTTAAGGGGAAAGATAAAGAATGTACTTTATAAATGGATGAGGGGTGGAGGTGGGGCCCAGCCGGCCTCCTCTCTGCCCCTGTGCCTGGGGTTCTAGTCTGGGAGGATGGGGATCTGTGTAAATGGGCCAGACCATCCTCTTCTGAGTGCTGTGATCAAGAGAGGTAGTGGTAGAGGTTCTGGTGAGTCCAGGGGCCACTGTGCAGAGGGAGCTAGGAGCCCTGGGAACCCACCTGGCTACCAATTTTTTATCCTAACGTTTTCATATTTAATAGTGGCTGTCAGTTTTCTGTTTGCACTTTTATTTTATTGTCATTCTTTATTTAGTGTACTGTCATAAAGAAGTGTATTTTGTCTATTTAGAGCTTCCTTGTGAATTGTTTGTTCTTATTCTTTGCTTCTTTTTTTGCTGTTGTGTGATTAGTCTTTTATTTCTTTTAAGAATTTTTTTTATAGTGAAGCTATGAAACAATAGTTAGCAATTTTTGTGGTATATATTTTTCTAGGCTATTGCTTGTCATAACATTTTCCAAATATGATAGTCATTTATAATATTGTTTGTGGCTTTATATATTGTACTTATGTTTTCTAATGGTGGTGATGATAAAACTTTCCCTTTCTATGTGTATGCATATTTAATATCATAAAGAATGTACTTAACTGAATTGGGAAACTAACAATTTGTATTTAAATGAAAAATATATTTTTAAAAACTAGTTTTATTTGCTTTTACTGATACTTATCTTTTAGGGCCCACGAATGTGGAGGATATGAATGCACTGTTAATCAAAGATGCTGGTATGTTAAACTTAAGTGATTTAGAAGTATTTTTCAATAGCAGAGGGTCAAATATTTGTGACAGGTTTTATGTTAGGAGAATTGAGACATAAGAGTAGTGAAAATATAGAAACTCTTTGGTGGAGGGTGTGACCCAGTAAGCATATGATTAATTCTAACACTGTATGGAATAGTTAATGCTAACGCAGGCAGTAATAACGAGGTTAGTGTGCTTTATGGTAAGACTCCTCAAGAAGTGTAATGGCGACTGGTGAGGTGGCTCATGCCTGTAATCCTAGTACTCTGGAAGGCTAAGGCAGGTGAATTGCCGGAGCTCAGGAGTTTGAGATCAGCCTGAGCAAGAGCGAGACCCTATCTCTAAAAAAAAAATAGCCAGGTGTTGTGGAGAAAGCCTATATAGTTCCTACTATTCAGAGCCTGAACCCAAGAGTTTTAGGTTGATGTGAGCTAAGATGCCATGGCACTCTACCCAGGGTGACAAAATGAGACTATGGCTCAAAACAAACTGAGAGCAACAAAGTGAAACTCTGTCTCAAAAAAAAAAAAATACATTTTATAGGCAGCGCCTCTGGCTCAGCGAGTAGGGCGCCGGCCCCATATACCGACGGTGGTGGGTTCAAACCCAGCCTCGGCCGAATTGCAAAAAAAAAAAAAACAAACAAACAAACCCAAAAGAAACAGTGTCTTTAAGGGCGGTGCCTGTGGCTCATGGAGTAGGGCGCCGGTCCCATATACCGAACGTGGCAGGTTCAAACCCAGCCTCGGCCGAATTGCAAAACAGAAAAATAGCAGGCATTTTGGCAGGCACCTGTAGTCCCAGCTACTCGGGAGGCTGAGGCAAGAGAATCACCTAAGCCCAGGAGTTAGAGGTTGCTGTGAGCTGTGTGATGCCAGGGTACTCTACCGAGGGTGATAAAGTGAGATTCTGTCTCTACAAAAAAAAAAATAATAATAAAAACATTCTACTTATGTTACATAGAAAAGAGATAAAATTAAAAACTTATAAAAACTCAGAATCTGGACGGCACCTATGCCTCAGTGGGTAGGGCACCGGCCCCATACACCGAGGGTGGCAGGTTCAAAACCAGCCCCAGCAAAACTACAACAAAAAAATAGCTGGGCATAGTGGCGGGTGCCTATAGCCCCAGCTACTTGGGAGGCTGAGGCAAGACAATCGCCTAAGCCCAGGAGTCGGAGGTTGCTATGAGCTGTGTGACATCATGGCACTCTACCCAGGGCGATAAAGTGAGACTCTGTCTCTACAAAAAAAAAAAAAAAAAAAAACTCAGAATCTATATACAGCACATATGCCTTCCAAGATGGCCCACTCAGCCTTGATAGTACTGCAATATATCCAGCCCTGCTGTACTTTTCCGGTCATTAGGCCAGGAAAGGAATATGGAATCATCACCAGAAAAAAGATTTGTAATTATGATCTGTTCTTTGGGAAAGACTATGGTAATGAGGCTTGTAAGCATAGCACATGTTCTTCTATAATGGCTACAAGTTTTACCAAGTGAGCATGAACTGGTTCAGCTGACTAGCCTACTTTTACAGTATTCATATATGTAACTCACAGGTAAGGTAAAGCAAAACATGTATTAACCATTTAGTAACACTGTACGCCAAGTCTTTAACCTTCCCTGCAAGTAAACACTTACAAAATCCAATATGTGTAATACAATATATAAGATTATATTTATGAGGGCAGGAGGGAAGGGGATGGAGTTGTCATGGTGTATGGCACACCTCTTGAGGGGAGGAACACAATTATAAGAGGACTTTATCTAACAATTGTGATCAGTGTAACCTAATTCTTTTCCCCTCCATGAATACCAAACAATAAAAAAGAGGCTCAGGGCCTGTAGCACAGTGGTTATGCCGCCAGCCACATGCACCAAGGGCAGTGGGTTAACTTGGCCAGGGCCGGCTAAACAACAATGACAACTGCAACAAAAAAATAGCCTAGTGTTATGGCGGGCGCCTAAAGTCCTAGCTACTTGGGAGGCTGAGGCAAGAGAATCACTTTAAGCCCAAGAGTTTGAGGTTGCTGTGAGCTGTGACATCATAGCATTCTACCAAGGATGACATGGTGAGACTATCTCAAAAAATAAATAAATATATTTATAATGAAAAAGTTACTGAAGATATGCCTAATTATCTCAAACCCCCATTAATTCTACTCTTTCACACCCAAGGAAGAATAGACATTTTCCAATAAACTTGTACAACAAAATCAGTAAATACCTACAACATTCTTCATAAGAAATACTTATCTGGGCTCTGCGCCTGTGGCTCAACGGGCTAAGGCGCCAGCCACGTACACCTAAGCTGGCGGGTTCGAATCCAGCCCGGGGCCCGCCAAACAACAATGGTGGCTGCAACCAAAAAATGGCTGGGCATTGTGGCAGACGCCTGTAGTCCCAGCTACTTGGGAGGCAGAGGCAAGAGACTCGCTTGAGCCCAGAAGTTAGAGGTTGCTGTGAGCTGTGATGCCACGGCACTCTCTCCAGGGTGACAGCTTGAGACTCTGTCTCAAAAAAAAAATTAAAAAAAAAAATAAAGAAATACTTATCTGAATCCTTTAAAAACCATACTAATGGGCTCGGTGCCCATAGCACAGTGGTTACAATGCCAGCCACGTACACCGAGGCTGGTGGGTTCAAAACCGGCTGGGCCAGCTAAACAATGACGACAACCTCAACAAAAAACAGTTGGGTGTTGTGGCAGGCGCCTGTAGTCCCAGCTACTCGGAAGGCTGAGTCAAGAAAATTGCTGAATCCCGAGAGTTGGAGGTTGCTGTGAGTTGTGATGCCACAGCACTCTACTGAGGGCGACATAGTGAGACTCTGTCTCAAAAAAAAGCAAAAAACATACTAATGAAATAAACGTAAAGGGAGAAGTCAATGTAGGCAGTTCTCAAGTAGCAAATATATTGTATACCCTGAAGGCACAATTAAGTTTGTTTTTTGCCACAACCAATATTATACATGGCAGTTGGACCTTCCAACCCATAGTGATAAATATATATTAAGCGCAATTATATATTAAAATACAACATTTTTTAAAAGAAAGTATTAAAATATTGATCAGAAATGTCAGCACCTAAAAACAAGTATGTATAATTAGAAAGAATAAACAGATCTGAGCATAGAATTTGCAGTGAGGCTTAATGGGGTGTTTATTTTTTTTCTATTGTTTGGGATTGAGGGTACAAAGAATTAGGTTACACTGACTGCATGTTAGATAAAGTGTGTCCTCTTATAATTGTGTCCTGCCCCCAAAAGGTGTGCCATACACCATGACCCTCCATCCTCCTCCCTAGGTGTTTTTTGTGGGTTTTTTTTTTGAGACAGTCTCACTATGTCACCCTCAGTAGAGTGCTGTGGCATCAAAGCTGAGAGTAACCTCAAACTCGTGGGCGTAAGCGATTCTCTTGCCTCAGCCACCCAAGCAGCTGGACTACAGTTGCCTGCCACAAAGCCCAGCTATTTTTTGGTTGTAGTTGTCACTGTTGTTTGGCAGGCCTGGGTTGGATTCAACCCGCCAGCTCCAGTGTATAAGCCTGGCACCCTGGCCACTTGAGCTATAGGCACCAAGCCCCGGCTATTTTTTGTAATAGTTTTCATTGTTGTTTAGCAGGCTAGGGCAAGGTTTGAACCCACCAGCCGCTGTATGTGGCTGGTGCCATAACCGCTATGCTATAGGCGCTGAGCCAGGTGTTTCGTTTTTTAATTGAATTGAGACAAGGTCCCCACTGTTGCCCAGGTTAGTGAACAGTGGCACAATTACAGCTCACTGGAAACCCAAACTGTTGACCTCAAGCAATTTTGCCCCAGCCTCCCAGGTAGCATGGACTATACCAGTATGGACCACTACACCTGGCTAATCTTTTTGTAGAGAACAACTACAACAAAAAATAGCCGGGCACTGTGGTGGGTGCCTGTAGTCCCAGATACTTGGGAGGCTGAGGCAAGAGAATCACTTAAGCCCCCAAAAGTTTGAGGTTGTGAGCTGTGACATCACGGCACTCCACCAAGGGCAACAAATAAATAGACTGAAATAAACTCATTTTACACACAAAAAACTAAGGCTCAAAAAGGCTATAAGTAGGTTCAGCGCCTCTAGTTCGGCAGCTAGGGTACCCAGCCACATACACCGGAGCTGGCGGGTTTGAACCCAGCTGAGGCCAAACAATGACAACTACAACCAAAAAAGAGCTGGGCATTGTGGTGTGCGCCTGTAGTCCTAGCTACTTGGGAGGCTGAGGAAAAAGATTAGCTTAAATCCAAGAATTTGAGGTTGCTGTGAGCTGTGACGCCATGACATTATACCAAGGGTGACACAGTGAGACTCTGTCTCAAAAAGCAAAAAAAAAAGGGTGGCGCCTGTGGCTTTGTGAGTAGGGCGCAGGCCCCATGTATCGAGGGTGGCAGGTTGGAACCCGCCCCCGCCAAACTGCAGCAAAAAATAGCTGGTCATTGTGGCAGGCACCTATAGTCTCAGCTACTCAGGAGGCTGAGGCAAGAGAATCACCTAAGCCCAAGAGCTGGAGGTTGCTGTGAGCTGTGACGCCATGGCACCGAGGGCGACATAGTGAAGACTCTGTCTCTATTAAAAAAAAGAAGAAGAAAAAAAAAAAAGGCTCGGCGCCTGTGGCTCAACAGGCTAAGGCGCCTGCCACGTACACCTGAGCTAGCAGGTTCGAATCCAGCCTGGGCCCGCCAAACAACAATGACGGCTGCAACCAAAAAATGGCCAGGCATTGTGGCGGGCGCCTGTAGTTCCAGCTACTTGGGAGGCGGAGGCGAGAGACTCGCTTGAGCCCAGAGTTGGAGATTGCTGTGAGCTGTGATGCCACAGCACTCTACCCAGGGTGACAGTTTGAGGCTCTGTCTCAAAAAAAAAAAAAAAAAAAGGCTATAAGTAATAGCCTAAGACCTTCCTAATACCATGACCCTCTAATACACTTCCTTATGTTGTGGGGACCCCCAACCATTAAATTACTTTCAATGTTACTTCATAACTGTAATCTTGCTATTGTTATGAATCATAATGTAAATATCTGATATGCAGGATGGTCTTAGGCGACCCCTATGAAAGGGTCGTTTGACCCCCCAAGGGGTCGCAACCCACAGGTTGAGAACTGCTGAGACTCGCTTGAGCCCAAGAATTGGAGGTTGCTGTGAGCTGTGATGTCACAGCACTCTATCCAGGATGACAGCTTGAGGCTCTGTTTCAATAAAAAAAAAAAAAAAAAATAGCCGGGCATTGTGGTGGGCACCTGTGGTCCCAGCTACTCGGGAGGCTGAGGCAAGAGAATCGCCTAAGCCCAGGAGCTAGAGGTTGCTGTGAGCTGTGTGATGCCACGGCACAATATTCTCTACATTTTGGCTGTTCTTGGTAAAATTTTGTTAAATAAACTAAGACTCCAGCCATGACCCTCAAACCCTCAAAATAAATAAATGAAGTTACAAATAAAACAGCAAATCATTACAGCACTTTTTTTTTTTTTTAATAGATAGAGTCTCAGTTTGTCACCTGGGATAGAGTGCTGCAGTGTCATAGCTCACAGTAACCTCAAACTCTTGGGCTCAAGGGATTCTCTTGCCTCAGCCTCCTCAGTAGCTGAGACTATAGGTGCCTACCACAACACCTGGCTATTTTTCAGAGATGGGGTCTCACTCTTGCTCAGGCTGGTCTCCAACTCCTGAGTTCAGGCAATCCATCTGCCTCAGCCTCCCAGAGTGCTGACACAGACATGAGCAACAACACCCTGCCCAACAGTAACTTTTTTTTTCTTCAGGCAATGAGGCATCTTTATTTCTGAGTCACATGGGCACTGCCAAGGGAAGGTTTGGGCTAAGCAAGCACTTGGCCTGGTGCCTGGTGGGGTCAGGATGTTCCTCCTGGAATAAGGTGCTTGAACCCCCAGCTCCATGCTCTGCCCAGGCCTGGGGTAGAGAGCTGCCAGGCCCAATCAGCTTCTCCTTTAAGAGACCATCCTAGAGTCAGAACAGAAAAACCCAGAAAGAGGCAGGTGATAGACATAGCCAGGGTCCATCAGCTTCTCCTCAGTAGGGTGACCCCTGCTGGCAGCTGGTAGGTAAGACAGTGGCCAGAGTCGGGAAGACAAGTTCTACTCAGCACTGGGCAGTGAGAGGCTACAGGGCACCCCTCTCCCACCTGGAAACCCCTCTGCTGCAGCTTCCAGCTGAGCTCCAGCAGGTTCATCTGCACCATCAACTACTGTAGGGTAGAAGTCATGTAGAAGCTGGCCACCCCAGTCTGCTCAAGGGCATTCTGCTGGTCAGCCACCTTTTGCACCCGCTTCAGGAAAATCTTCTGGTCCATCACCCGTGGTTCCTCTCAGATCCCGTGCTCCACAGCCCTGCTTCCCCATCTGTGAAACTTCAAGGCAAGACTCTACCTAAATAATTTTTTTTTTTTTTTTTTTTTGAGACAGAGCCTCAAGCTGTCACCGTGGATAGAGTGCCGTGGCATCACAACTCACAGCAACCTCCAATTCCTGGGCTTAAGCGAGTCTCCTGCCTCTGCCTCCCAAGTAGCTGGGATCACAGGCGCCCGCTCCAACGCCTGGCCATTTTTGGTTGCAGCTGTCATTGTTGTTTGGCAGGCCCGGGCTGGATTCAAACCCGCCAGCTCAGGTGTACATGGCTGGCGCCTTAACCCATTGAGCCACAGGCGCCAAGCCAATAACTTCTTATATTTATACTTAAAACCATTCTCCTCAGCTCAGCACTCGTAGCACAGTGGTTATGGCACCAGCCACATACACCAAGGGTGGTGCGTTTGAACCCAGCTCGGGCCAGCTAAACAACTCCAACAAAAAAATAGCCAGGCGTTGTGGTGGGCACCTGTAGTCCCAGCTACTTGGGAGGCTGAGGCAAGAGAATCACTTATGCCCAAGAGTTGGAAGTTGACATCATGGCACTCTATCAAGGGCGACATAGTGTCACTCTGTCTCCCAAAAAAAACAAAACAAAACAAAAAAAACCATTCTCTGTGAAATGTCTTAATCTATGAAGCCTAATTTTATTTCATAGCAAGTTTTTTTTTTTTTTTTGAGACAGAGCCTCAAGCTGTCACCCTGGATAGAGTGCCGTGGCATCACAGCCCACAGCAACCTCCAATTCCTGGGCTCAAGCGAGTCTCCTGCCTCTGCCTCCCAAGTATCTGGGACTTCAGGCGCCCGCCACAACGCCTGGCCATTTTTTGGTTGCAGCCGTCATTGTTGTTTGGCGGGCCCGGGCTGGATTCGAACCCGCCAGCTCAGGTGTACGTGGCTGGCGCCTTAGCCCGTT